>CACRXP010001492.1:23566-40312 GCA_902702965.1 Spirometra erinaceieuropaei | reverse complement strand
AGAGAATCTAAGGGTCAACTTAGCTAAACAATTCCAGAGGAAATTAACTTCATTCAAGATAAGGATAGTAACAAATAACGAAGTGAAGTGTTGCTAGTCATTGAGTTTTTCCCACTATCATTCAAAATTAATGAGTGGCACTAGTCTGAACGTTCTGTTTGGTGCAGTGTATCAAGATAAGTTCCTGTTCGGCAAGAAATGCATACAGTGAGTGACCTATCTCATGAAATGTTGGCTGAAATTTTGAAATGGGTTTTCGATTAGGAAGGATTACTTGGTCGTGGTTGTAATACTGCTTAACTTGTGGCACACTCTTATAACATTTCGGACTTGGCAGGATGTCGACTTTTAAATGCACTTCTTTTCAATCTCCTGTAGAAAGCGTGCTCGGTAAAAAATGACTACTTAAGTAGCATGCATTTTTCCCATTGATTTTCGATGGTCTTGGAAATTCAAATATATTTTATAGAAACCGTAAACGAAAATATGCCTTCTTTTAGTCAATCAATAGAGAATCCCGTCTTCGTTTTATTTTATACTTAAGGAAGGAGTATAATTAGGTTTTAAAAAAGTTTCTAATTATGAGACTTTTTAAGACCTCGAAATGTCCATTCACACAGCATCGTACCTGGACATCTACCACAGCTCCTCATGAAATGTACAACATGGTCCGCATTCACTGCAAAATTCTATGGACTCTGTATGAGATCTCCTCAATGGCATAGAAAAATATGGGATTTTCTTTACGCGGAACGCATGCACCTTGTAGAGTGAAATCACTAAGCGCTAATGCAACGAATGATCAGGTTCCAAATTATTCGGCAAGTAGAAAACTTTTTAAAAACCTAATTATACTCCTTCCTTGATTATTAAATATAAAGAAGACGTGGTTCTCTGTTAATTGACTGAAAGAAGGCATATTTTTGTTTATGGTTTCTGCAAGATATATTTGAATTTCCAAGACCATCGAAAATCAATGGGAGAAATGCATGCTACTTAAGTAGTCATTTTTTACCGAGCACGCTTTCTACAGGAGATTGAAAAGAAGTGCATTTAAAAGTCGACATCCTGCCGAGTCCGAAATGTTATAAGATAAGCAGTATTACAACCACGACCAAGTAATCCTTCCTAATCGAAAACTCATTTCAAAATTTCAGCCAACATTTCATGAGATAGGTCACTCACTGTACTTCATATTTGCCTTGCTTGAGAACGACCGGCTCTTTGAACTGTTGTCTACCCACTGTTTGCGGCTTCTGCATTTGGTTTATGCTGCCAGGTCACTAATTTTATTCGCCGCGCATGCTCGAACATAAACTGGCTGTGCAACGAGGAGACAAATGATCAAAAATGGCTGTCAGTTGAGAGTTTAGCTTCACAATTGCATAGATAACCGTCCACGCCAGGAATAAGACGAGCCCAGAATTAACTGATGCCTAGGCGTCGGATAAGAACTCGGTCAATCGATTTATCGATCTGACGTCGGCGGACAGAGTCCTTCGCTGTCCAGTCGAGACCCGCCCGACTGAGACTCCTAACAGCATGATTCGAACATACAAGGAGTAAACTTAAAGAAAGTTAAGCTGAGATTGAGTTAACTAGATCATGAACGAAGTATCATTAAATCCCCAAGGATTTTCTTCTAAGTCCTGTCCCACGTTCGAAAACAATCCTGCTACAGATATGCAACCCTAACAGTCTCTGTCTCATCTATGTCATTAAACTTTTTGGGCTACTGGTCACTGGCATACGGGCAGTTTCCATCAACTGCCGCCGAATTCTACGTAAATGGACGTCATCTTTCAGGCCATCTGTCGCGATAAACTACTGTGGAAATCAGATTCTACTTCCAGCCCCTTCCAGCTGCTTCCTCGTTAGCCAACAGGAACAGTACGACTGCGATCCTCAGCTTTCCGCCCCTGTTTAAGAGCTGGTTCTGGAAGGTGTTTGAACAGTGTTGTTTCGGACTTTCGCCACTCGTCAGACGGCCATTTTGTAGGACTGCGTCTGCGAATTTCGTGTCTTCATCCTCTCCAGTCACAAAAATCCAATGTGATGACCCACTTAAGGCGGCTTTAATTAATCGTTCACCTTATATCAAATTATCTGATTCGTTGTATATCTAAAAGCTGAAATGATAGAAATTCGATAAAATCATACCACCTTCCCCGAACACCCTACATAGATCTAGGGCCGTAATAGTCCCTTTCAAAGCTCCTCCCAAAGTTGAATTCAACTGCACTAAAGCTCACTGAAAACTCTGGACTGCTCTTTGAAAGCTGAATCTACAATGGGTACAGTAGTTAGCCAAATGGTAAAAACTTGGTTATCTAGCTCCAAATTATCAACCCGGAACAAACCAAACTCCGCGCATTTTACCTAGCGGCTTGCGTACTACGGCAAAAACAAAATTTTCACGCAAAATATGAATTTAGCTTACTTTGTCAGCGAAATGTTGCAGCTTATGGGCCAAAATCATTTCAACGTTTCTGATCTAGACCCAATTTACGACTCTGCGCGTGTTTTAATGTTAAACGCCATTAACCTGGCCTCGAAGAGTTTGCGAAGAAAAACTTAATCAGGTCGTAATCTTTGTTTGACAGTCCGCACTTATCAGGTTAGGGAGGATGTAAATAGTAACGTGTTTTTCGGAAAAACGGTGATTACTTCTTCATTAATAATTCCATTTTGTAAATTTCCGCCTAGTTTCCACAGTAGTTTTTGTGTGATCTAGGTTCTCCTAGTAAGTAAGTTGGGAGTGGAACAGACATAACGTTTCCGTCTGACAAATATTTGGCCAATTATATGGTCACTGTGCAGGACGTTTATAGTGGTGAAACGTAGCCTTCAGCGAGTTTAGATACATTAGGTGGGCTAACTCATAAAATGTCAACCGAAATTTCGAAATACGTTTTTGTTTTAAAAAGATTAACTACGTAGTTTTGTAAAATTAATCAGTCTGTAGCATAATTCTATAATCATTTAATTACCTCAGGATGCCGGC
The DNA here is from genome assembly GCA_902702965.1 of Spirometra erinaceieuropaei. Classification (NCBI taxonomy): domain Eukaryota; kingdom Metazoa; phylum Platyhelminthes; class Cestoda; order Diphyllobothriidea; family Diphyllobothriidae; genus Spirometra; species Spirometra erinaceieuropaei. Next base: position 37,308 of record CACRXP010001492.1, on the reverse strand, counting down.
TTTTGAATGAACCTCTTTGCGGCTGCATGCAAAAACTACACTCTGTAAAAAATGACTACTTATGTAGCATGAATTTTTCTCATTGATGTTCGATGCCCTTAAGAATTCAACTATATTTAATGGAAAACATGCATAAAACATTCAGTCTTTTGTTCATTCGGTAGAAAATTATGCCTTTTTCTAATTTCCTACTCATAGGAGGGATAGAATTCGGTTTTAAAAACGTTTCTAATTGTGGGACTTTTAAATACCATGAAATGGTCGTTCATAACTCGTCCTATCTCTGCATTTACCAATGTGGCTTGTAAATTAAACAACATGGATCAAATCCACTGATCAATTTTTTAATCCCATATAATCTCCCTTTATCACCGTAGAGAAATGTGTGGTTTTCCGTACGCGGAAAATATACGGTTGGTAGAGTTGAAACCCTGAATCCAAGTGTTACGGTGGAGCGGATTCAAAATTATTCGGGAATTGGAAAAGTTTTAGAAAACCAAATTATACCCTCCCTCCGAGTATAAGATTGGAAGAAGACGTACTTATCTACCAAATGAGAAAAAGAATTCATATTTTTATGCATGTTTTCCATGAAATATAATTGGACTTTTAGGGGCATCGAAAATCAACGAGAAGAATTCATGCTACATAAGTAGTCATTTTTACAGATTTGTTACATGCAGCGGGAAGGAGGTTTATTCGACAGCCGGCATCCTAAGGTAACTGAAATATTATAGAATTATGTTGCAGGCTGACTAACTTTACAATCCTACTTAATTAATCTTTTCGAAACAAAAATGAATTTCGGAATTTCGGTCGAAATTTAATGAATAAGCCCACCTACTATAACGTAAACTGCTGCAATATAATTAGGAGAGTGGGCATATCGCTTTCGGTAGAAGAGTTTTCGTTATCTATCAGAAAAGTGCAAAATCAGACAAAATGTTCGTCTTTCCTTCCGAGTTTGCTTTTGAAAATCAAAAAAAATCGCCAGTGAAACAACATAGAGAGATAACGTAAAAAGGAATAGTTTTCCTTATAGCATGTGAATATCCATCCCAGGGCGTCGACACGAATGTCCACTTCTTAAGCTGTTGGACGAGTTCAAATATGACTCAAATAACTGTCCGCATGAAAAAGAATGTCCGAGGACTTGCTAATTACGTGAAGGTTTCAAGAACTGCCATGTGCAAAAGAATTTTATTGACGCAAAATACAGAAACTGTCTTTTCGGCGATCGACTAAGAGCAGTAAATCTATAAAGCATTCTCTGACATACAGCGGACTACACTACCGACGGCAAAATACCAACTCTAACCGACTAAAATACACATTCAACTGATATGTATCCCGTCTGAAGGGGGAACATCTTCCATTCAAAAGCTTGGCTATCGTAAGATTTTTCCGAAAGCCTACATATTGTTTCGTAGTTCTATTTATTCCACTTTTGAAGCACACAGCCTGTCCTGCGTTGATTGTTTAAAACCAGAGTCAACGGCCAGTCTCTTTGTAGGGGCAAAAAAAGTTGCATAATTTTGTTCTGTCCAAAATGACACAACTTGAAATTTTCAGGAAACAGACTGTATGTAAGGAATTGCGGAAATTTGGAGATTTTTTTAGTTCTGAAGCGTACTCTCCAAATGCGGCTTTCAAAGAAAATGTAATTCCCTGCGAAATGATTTAAAAAAAGAACATCTTCGCACGGCGTTTCTAGGAAACATGACTAAAAACATGCTGGCATTAGCAGTCAAGAGACCACTTGAATAATTATTTTGCCACGGGACAGATGTTCCACCGCAGACCAACATGTTAATGTGTGTGTGTCCAGTTTTGAACTGTTTACTTCAGATCTATCGTACGATGGCCAATGTCAAATTCTCAACCATGTAAATTGTCCCTGTCGGGGCCTGTTGCGCTCGGAATGGAAAGCAGGGCGTGCGAGTGGCCCTCTTAGACGGGCCGTCCAAGCTTCGTCCACTACTGTGTCCACCCTTGTCACCAGTCGTTCGAAAAGCAGGACAGTCGGCTGTTTCTGCATGGGAAAAGGAAGAGAAAGAGAGAGTTAGGTCAGCACTGACAAATTAACGCATTCCTTATTATCATAAATCCAGCAAGCTTGATTTGACTGCAATGGCCCCCGTTTCCTGTAATCGTTTTGAAATTCTTACACCTGTAGCTTTATGCATGATGTGCAAAGACCGACTGCTGAACTTTGTCAGGTACTGCGCCCCTACGTCCGCCTCCGGCCGTCCTGACATTTCACCGGTGCTGGAGCAAGGTGAGTGAGATAGGTGCTGTGCAAGTCTTACTCACTGTAAACTAATTCACGCTTGCAAGTCGCTGCTGGTGGGTCCTCGCGGAGCGACGGCGACGGTGGTGGATGTCGTCGTCTGGGCCAGTCAAACTCTCAATGCGTTTCGTCGCCAAATCACGTCCATACTTCGTCGGCCTGACACTTCGAACACGGCGCGTACCACAACCGGTAGATCTGATGTGGGTTGATTACCGCAGCTGCCGATACCCGCGAAAAACCAGCTGCTAGCGTTAAATGCACCTCGAAATTTAAAGTCGTTTTTAAACTTCTAATATAATAAAGGGCACATGATTTATTCCAAAGTGTCTTAGATTTTGACGGTTGAATGTCAGCTTTTAAGCGCGAGTGGTTTGACTAGATCTCCTAAAAGTAATCGGGAACGCAGGGAATTCAAATAGAGGAATATATCGACTTTTATAACTATAAAATTGCGGGGCGTGCACACAGACGGGCGGGCAGACCAATATCGGCCATATCTGGCGCTGCAAATTACGAAAACTGTAACGCGATCAGTCTGAGGCCCCTCGACCGGGTGCATTTTATTCACCCTCCCCCCCTCAAAGTTCCTTTCCCCATGTAGAGTATGCTTTCGTGTAATAAGAAAGAAACGGCCAAAAATGTCGAATTTTTCTTAGCCTCACTGCAAAAATGCAAAGTACACAGAGATTAACAAAGCACTTCTTAGGGAAGTAACTTATAAGAGAAAGTTTTCCAATTGATCGAATGAATATTTGTTGCTGTCTTTCGTCGTGGATGATCATTATATTCAAAAATGATGTTTCGGTCTTCACACGTGATCCAAACGACAGCTGTCATGAAAACGAATGCCTAAACACTCGCTAGTTTGGTAAATGCCTTCAAACAGTATCTTATTCCAAAGGTTTTACAGATAAAGGTTACAGTATCTGTCTTTATGGACGACCGGAGGAAAACATTGAAAATCCTGAAATATTCAGCAATCTTTCAGCGTCGATCTGAAACTCATCGTCATCCAAAACAAACGAAAAGTGTAAATTAATTTACCGGAAGAATATTTCTCTCTATAAACACAAAATGGTATGTGTATGATAACGCCTATCAATTCTAGTTAAATTTATTAGTTACCGATCGGCCTGACAGCATATGGCCTTATAAAAACATTTGCCCCTGCGGCATCACTATCAATGGAATCAAGCAAGCTCCCGTTTCTCTTGTGAAACCGCATCTCATCCAACTCAAACGACTTACGAATGCCGCGAATCCCTAGAAAACTATCTTGGGATCTATACTCAGGATGTGGGCTGTTGACAAACCATCATATATCAAATTATATAATTCTTACAGGATATCTAGATGCAACCTTCACTAAAACCTTATTTTTTAAACGTTATTTTATTTGTAATTTCATATTTACTCTATTTTTTGGATAAGAAGACATCATTTACGTCAAGAAGCGAAATTTACTGAATTGCAGCCACTTGAAGTTTTTGGGGATTTTAAGCTTTTCTAAAAAAACGGCATATCAAAGTAACACAACAGTGCCTTTAGCATTTCTTTTATGTTTTTAAGTCTTTCAAAGATGTACTTAATTAACATTGATACTGTATCCATGGATTGGTGTCGGTTTGCGAGCGATTGACAGACATTCGTAAATTTCGACAACTTTCATGTGTTAGGTCATCTACCGTATGTGCCTGGACTGCGAGACGAGCAAAAAATGCTGGTTCGATTAACACGCCCAGTGACGGACGAATACCTTGATTGCATTTCATAGACGTATTCTGGAACGCAAGTAATTTAGATAGAGGAATATATTGTTTTTTATAACTGTGTAATTGCGGGGCGTGCGCACAAACAGGCGGGCGGACCAATATCGGCCACTTCTGGCGTTGAAAATTCTGAGGTCCCTCAAGCGGGCGCATTTTCCCATGTAGAGTATGTTTGAAAAAATCAAATCTAAGTTGGAATCAACCTTTGCTTACATTTGGTCAATTTCATAGGCCAGTAACTGTACGAAACCAAATTTGTGCACCAATTCATATTTTTTTGACCACAGTAAGCTGAGCGGAAAGTTTTGCCAAACTATCTTTATAAGTAAGTCGAGGAAAGCAGGAAGTGAATAAAACCGTAGGTTCGAATTAGATTTTCCAGGAAATAAACAAAGAAAATTCAGTTTTTATGTTCCTTTTCTAGCAACCTGCGTCGTCTTAGACTTTGGATCTGAAAATGAGCAAGCCAGTTTCATAAAATTTCGTATTATTGCATTTTGTAAACGTTGGTGAGATTACTCATTTGGACTTTGCCTTATGCTGAGGAGAAACGCCGAGAACAACACTGTGTACCGACGCTCAACGATCTCTGTAGTCGTCAGAATAAAAACGGCAATTTCAAGGTTGAAAAATCCCTTCACACAGAACATTATGTGCTTGCAAGATATGCTCTAAAATTTGATCAGTGCTTAACTTCTCCGCGTATGAATTTCGAAACACTTGTTTGTACAGCACTCCAGTCAAAAAATCAGGCAAAATCATCTTTCCGACGGTCAACCAAGCTATAAGCAAACGCAAAACTGTCATGCCTCACAAAGCTAAGGATAATTTAAAAACTGCGTAACATCAAGCGGCTAACTAGTTGCCATATTGATATTGAAATAATTATGGGAGGATATTTAACCAAAGGATTGCTTAAGGAGAGCTGCTGCATGTACTCTTCATTTATTTTTTATTATTCATTTATTAATTTTATCCCCTGGGCGCGAACTTTGTCATTTTCTGGGCTTCGCATCCTTCCAGAAGGATAACTGGTGTTGAGCCCGTAAATATTCCTCCCAATATTTTTTTGCGCCTTCTCTCTATATAATGCCCATAAAATTAAATTAGCTCGTTGCTCAGATGCACGGTCGTGGTAATTTCCGCGGTATTTGGGATTGTTTTAACAAGTTTGGGCATGTTTTACCAAATGCGCCAGTCAGCGTTTGCACAGGCTCTATGTTTTTTTTTCAAAAAACCCCGCCCAGCCGGGGCGTTTACAAAACCTATGCAAATAATCTCATTGGTTAACCTAACAAAGGATGCGCTGCACCCTGCTTCCTTTGAACTTCCCCTCGGCGACTGTCGCCGACTTTCTAGGCAGAAGAGTTTGCCTCATAACTGGCAACACTGCAGCAACGCAGCTGCCTCACCTCCTGGGAACTCCATTTTGAGAGAATTTTTAGTGTGATTTGCCGTCTCCCAATGCGCTTGTCTTCTGATTGGCTAGATGTCACATTTCCATTATCTGTCACAGTCAAGGAGATTCAGTAACCGGTTCGAGTTCTTGCCTGCAAATCAAGTGGCAGAAAGTGGTGGCGCCTTCCAAATGAGGAATAACAGTGAGCTCGTTTGATTTTTATTCAGTCCGGGAAATGAGAGATTTATTTGCATTGGGGAGAAGAGTAAGGGGAGGAGGTAGGTGATGGGTAGGGAAAGATGGGGATGAGAATGGGGGTAAGAGAGGTGAGAGAGAGCGGAAGGAGGTGAAGGGAGGAGAGGTTTCGCCAGCTTGGGGATGGTGGCATTTTTCTATGATTTTGAATCCATACTGGGGCTCTCTTTTAGAAAACGAACATAAGCCAGCCGTAGAGCACCAAGTTAGCTCTGCGTCATTGTCAATGTCAAGTGGGCGTTTGACCCTCACTGTTGTGGTTAGAATCTCACTCGATCCCATTCTGTCCGCCCGCCAGCTTGTTAATGGCGACAACGAACGCTGTGTCATAGGACACATACCGCATAAAATACATGAGCAGCTCATTGAGAGTGCAACAGGCCAGACGCAGACAGCTGTTTCACGGTCGTTACCGATCATCAGTACGTCATAGGCCTTATGAAGTGAGGTATATAAGCATGTCAAGTGCGCGTTTGACTCTCACTGTTGTGGTTAGGATCTCACTCGATCCCATTCTGTCCGCCCGTCACCACAGTGTGATCGAGTGAGATCCTAACCACAACAGTGAGGGTCAAACGCCCACTTGACATGCTTATATACCTTACTTCATAAGGCCTATGACGTACTCATGATTGGTAACGACCGTGAAACAGCTGTCTGCGTCTGGCCTGTTGCACTCTTAGCGAGCTGCTCATGTGTCATTGTCAATGTTCACGTAGACGCACAACTGGGCATCCCTGAGTACTTTAAATATTATATACTTTTATAGTTTTTAAAAAACTGCCTGTTCCGTTTCTGAATGCAGGCACGACCGTGGTAGGATTTGCTATGCCGCCAAAAATCGCTGGGCAGCCGGAGTAAAGAAAACCGGGCGTTCTTACAATTCAGTAGTAGGTTGTCCAGTATTTCATTCACCCCTTGTTGTGTCTGCCAGATATTCCATGGCAAAACTAAACATCTGCATTCCATCCTACGAGACGACGACACAAACCTGATGAGTGCAGTTCACATGCGGTTCGAGATGCACTCAGTTAAGGCCAGAGGAGATCGGGCTGCAGCAGATGTGCTAACTCATGAAGTGATAACCGAAATTCTGAAATGCTTTTCCATTCGAAAAGATTACTTAGGTAGAGTTGTGATGTTAATTGCCGTGCAGCACAATCCTAAGATTATTAAGCTACGTTGGAGTGCTTGGTTTTGAAGGATTTTTTTTCGGACATCCGCTAAAGGTACACCCAGTAAAAAATGACTACTTGAATAAAGTGAATTTTTAAAATTGATTTTCGATGCCCTTATACATTCAAATATATTTCATAGGAAAAACGCATAAAAATATTCACTCGTCAAGGACGCAGTATGCAGAGAAGTTTGGAGCGAGGTTATTGTAACCTACCACAACATTTATCCGGATGCTACCCTACTATCGCGCTCTCATTTTGACTGTTTAGAACTAAAAACAAAACCCGCATTACCCGATGACCTGGGTTTTCTCTGAGAGGGGTCGCATACTGCGTACTTGCCATTCATTTTCTTACTGATTTGGAGGGAAATTACGCCAACTCTAAATTTTATGCTTGAAGGAAGGGTATATTTCTGCTTTAAAAACCTCTTCCGATTCTGGAATAATTTTAAACCCGACCTACCGTTACACCTGCATTCAGGGTGTGCAAACTACAGTGAGTGGGCTAACTCATGAAATATCAACCTAAATTCCAAACTGTGTTTCCATTTCGAAGAGATTAATTAAGTAGGGGTGTAAAACCAATCATCGTGCAGCATAATTCTACAATAATTGAGCTACCTTAAGACGCCTGCTTTCGAACAAACGTCTTTTCGGTTGCATCCAAAAACAATACTCCGTTAAAAATGACTACTTATTTAGCATGCATTTTTCTCTTTGATTTTCGATGACCTCAAAGGTCCGATCATATTTCATGCAAGATATGCATAAAAATATTTATTATTTTGCTCATGCAGTAGATCATTACGTCTTCTTTTAATTTTACATTCGACGGAAGGGTACAATTTGGTTTTATAAAATGTTTCCATTTCCCGAATAATTTTGAACCCAACCTGCTGTTACAATTGCACTCAGGGTTACCAAACTACAAAACATACATTTTCTGCGTCGGTAAACCGTACAGTTCTCTACAGTAATAAAGGGAGACCATATAGGGTTCATAAAATTAATCAGTGGATTTGATCCACATTGTTAACTTTACATGCCATATTGGTAAATGCAAAAACACGACGTTTTATGAAGGGCCACTCCACGGTTTTAAAAAATCTCACAATTAGAAACTTTCTTAAAATCAAATTATACATTTCCTTCGAGTGTAAAATTGTAAGATGACATAATCTTCTACCGAATGAGCAAAAGAATGAATATTTTTATGCATGTTTTCCATGAAATATAATTGAATTTTAAGGACTGCGAAAGTCAAGGAGAAATGTTTGCTAAGTAGGTAGTCATTTTTTACTAGGTGTTGTTCTTGCACGTAGCCGAAAAGAAATTTGTTCAAAAGCTAGCAGCCTGAGGTAGCTGAATCATTACAGGATTAGGCTGCACGATGATTGGTTTTACAACCCTTTTTAATTAATCTTTTCGAAACGAAAACGCGTTTCGGAATTTCTGTTGATATTTCATGAGTTAGCCCACCTACTGTACAAGCTGTATATTTTCCGTGCACGGAACGTCATAAATTTTCACATGCTACTAAGAGGAGGTCTTCCTAGCAGTTCGGGCCCAGACTCTAATCCAACCGGGCTACGAGTCAAATGTCAGCCTCCGAAGCAGCTTTTTAGAATAACTACCTCTCCCGTTTCCAGGGGGCATATTTGCAAGTGTCATGGGGTTCGATGAATCGTTAAATTTCACATCTCCATATTCTTTTAGATACATTATTCACTGTCAAAGAGATTTTATAACAATCTGGTATTTTGACCTGTTAATTCGTAGATAAATAATGGCCTTTTAGTTGGATGTGGGTGGATGTACCTCATTGCTGAAATAAGGTTGATTTATGTTCAGGAAAAATAGAAGCGGAAAACGCTCGTACATTTTTGACGACTCGAACACACGTTCAAATCCCTCATAAGAGAACGAAAATAAGGCAACTGCACAGTCTATTTATATCGCCCTAGTTCAGCTCAAATATTCGCGAGTCCGACTCCTTTGTGGTAGATTGCTCAAACGTCCATCTGGTGGACATACATAATTAATTTACACTCTATATACTGACCCGAGTTCGAAAAAGATACAAGTTTTGTTTCTAAATGCAGGCATCTCCTTTACAGGAATGGATAGATCGACTAAATTTGCTGGACAATTTGCTGCCGAGTAAAAATGGCATTTACTTCGGTAGGATGCATTCCTTTGCATTCAATGCGTCACTCACCTTCCATTTCGACTGCCACGAACTTCATGACAAAATTGCAAGCCTGCAATCCGCCGCGTGATTAGATCGGCCTCAGATGAATGCAACTCGCAGCGTTGTTTTAAATAAGTTCAGCCGCGGTCGACCACAATCTTCTTTGCGTTTGCGGACAGATGACCGGATTAATTCATTTCTTGTAATATTACATATTAAATTATTATGAAATCCATAAAGCGCTGCATACCTTAAAAGCCGTAATTCCGTACAGCTTTCAGAAATTCACATAGTATTTTTTCGAAACCACCGAAACTACCCAACATTCGTGCCTCATGAGGATATTTTTTTGCGGTTCTATGTAAAACATCTGTACAGAGGAAAAACTTGAATTTTCTGGAAGGTAATTTATCCAGAACAAATTGTCTGCTTTGTAAACTCGAATTTTTAAGTCTACGATATAATTTGCGTATTTTTTTCTAAAATGACAACGAGGAGGAGGAGGAGGAGGAGGAGGGAAGCTGATGAATTTTTGAATAATTTTTAGCGCAACGCATAGAGGGAATCAGTTGTACTGACATCAGAAACTCCCTATCTCGGTTAACACTGCATCATTTTCAACGCATACTATGGCGGTTAGACAGGCAATATTGCACAATATGCAAATGATGAATACGGCAGTTGCGTCACTGTGACTCAGAGGAGGAAGAGTGTTCTCTCGTTGTCCGGTTCTCCCGAGTTTGCATAATCGTTGGTTTCTTGGGCTGTGGTGATGTCTGCTAGGAAGATGGCTTCCGTCAAAAAATCCGACGCTAGGCCAAACTACGCCGCTGAGTAATGCGGAAGTAAAAGCTAGCTGAATCAGGCGAATGTTACAGTGAATGTGACTACCCTTTGTCCATTTTCACAAGTTAATTAATCATCCACCCGGACGCACAAACATGGGAGAACAGTAAGATCCTGCAGGCCATTTCGCCCTTAGCTTTGACTTCATGCTGCAGAGTAACCAGGACATTAAAAAACGAGTGGGAATGCAGGTCAAGTTCAAACAACCCCCAAATCTACTGTCTGTCGGTATACGACAGTTCAACACTCGTGACTTCCGATGTCCATCGTGTGCTCCTCAGCAGGCACGGAAGCCTGCACGTGAGTTAAGGACCTGCGCAGCATCTACCGCACTCGATCCTCTCTCACACCTGGGTCCCGCGTCGGGACAGAGTCAAGAAGACCGGAGGTGGGAGAGACCGCAGGCGGCTGGCGCGGCAAAAACGCGCACCTAGGCGTACTACCACGCCCCCCTGGTCCATAACGTACACTGACCAGGATTTTACACAGCAGTACACGGATCCCAAATAGCTCGGAGTCAACCGTCAGTTTGGCCTACCACCGCACCCCCTAGTGCGTGCATTCCCGATAACGCCTGCCGGAGCCCGATCTAGCCCCCGCGTGTTGGTCCGGCGCATCCGCTGTGTGGCCCGTTTTTGGGGCAAAACGCTGTGCAAAACCACCTGCAACATAAACCATCCCAGGAGTGACTCGACAGACGCTGTGCGCGATCGCGTGGCAACTGCTGCGCAGCTAATGAAAGCGCCACACCAATTTGTTGGCGCCTCTGACAATGATGTCAGGCAAAGACTGTTTTTGTTTTGGCGTCTGTGGAGTCACAGTTTTTGGCACATCGGGATTTGACTGTTTATCACGCCCCGATGAGGACCGCACAAATATGGTTACTTGCTTCGACGCAAAAACCTGTTACGCCTCGGGGTTACAATCGGGGGATGACACCCAAAAAATCCGCCTAACCAAAACAGCCTGTCTTACGGGACAGGTGGTAATAGGGGTTTTATGGGTGGTGGCTGGTTGGGATGTACGATACTAGCCGACGGAAAGGCTTATTTGAACAGATGAATGATCGAAGTTGGCTCGCTCTCCGTTCCGTTATTACAAACTTGGTCGCCAAACTCAGTGTAGTGGTAACGGACGAGTGGAAGGCGTATAATCGTCTTCCCTCAGAAGGTTATCGCTGTTAACCACTCAAAGAACTTCAAGGACCCTACCACCGGACTGCACACCAATGCCATTTAGACATACTGGAGTAGACTGAAAAGGAAACTCCACGAGGGAGGCCCTGTACGTGGTCAAGCTGTGCGGGCTCACATAGACGAAGTACAGTATCGTCTTTGGTTTGGCCTCAATACCATGTCTTTGACAGATGCCCGGGAACCGTTCCTGTCCCACGTTGTGCAGGCTCATCCTATTTAAAAGTGATTTTGTTTTGTAATAAACTGCGATAATGCGAATCTATGTCGTATTTTCAGGTGTACGTGTGTAACGATGGGGAAGGTTGAGTAACAGCGACCATCTTCCATGTAACCTCCTGCCATGTTCGTTCGGCCAGCCCATGTTAGGCCGTCGGGGAAAGTCCAAGTAGTGCGTGAAAGTATGCCTGCAACCGCTGATATAGCCTGAAGGCGTTTGAGTCCACTGTTAAAGGTATTATTTCTTGGTAACGGATTTTTTGGGTGCCATATCCCTATTGTTACCCGCCTCAGAATTCGATTAAATGGGTATATTTTTTATCAACGAGAGATTGCCAGGAGCTGATGGGAAAACTGTTTGCGGAAGATAACATGCTTCAGATGTACTACTAAGCAGCAGGCTCTGACAGCCGACCGGAGCAAGGGAGAGGGAAGAGAAAGAGGAAAAGAGGTCGGCACAGGGAACCCACTTCCACGGAAGTTCAGCACGCCCCTCACTATAGTGAACCTGACGCGCTTGAGTCTACCACGATCCGCCAAGAGTCGTGGCTTGGAGGACTTCCAACTGTCCTCCTCTCCGCACTGACGGTCAGGCTGCAATGGTTGGCTCTTAACGTGGTCTTCATGGCGCTCCCACGCATGCGGTACCCAAGCCGACCTTGTGAATGCCTGAAACCGGGTTGTGTGTTGCGCGCGTAGATGGAATGTTTGGTTTTGCCAACCACTGCGTCTGCATCTACATATGGCCGTATTTTCAATGAATTAAGGTAGTTAGAAGAGGAGAGAGTACGGCAGATATTGCGCAGACCCTCCATGACTATAAAATGACTTCCGCACAAGTCACGGTGAAGGTCACATCACCTTAAGATGATGTTTCATACCTCTCTGCCTTCAGAGACAATTTCAGCAACATCCTCGATTTAGCGGCCTGCTGGAGGACCCTAGCCGAAGAGGCGGAAGTGTCGGTGCGTAATCTCCAGAAAGTGAGTTTTCATTCACGCTGTTTCCGTCTAACTTGACGAAATGGGAATGAAGTGGAAACTATTTCTTTAGAGCGGATGCGATCAACAGCCAAGTTGCATGCATTTACAGGTAATTGTCAGACACCTGCCGCTCACGCTCTCCCTCACGAAACCCTGACAGGACTAGACTATATCCTTTGATCTCTGAACGCCCTCAACCCTCTCTCCCATACTTACTGCTTATTGGCTGTTTTACCTTTTGCTACTCTTCTCTTCGTTATATTACTGCAGAGGCCTGATAAGGAATAACTGAAAGCGTATTAACTTTGCTGAGCTTAACTTCCTTGATGTTTACGTGGATATTATCGCGGAATCTTTACAGAACCTCCTAAGGTAAGCAGAAAAAAACGGTGAGTTTTACGCACAAAAAAACTAGCAATAAAAAACTCTGCGAGGCCGGCAGATTTAAATCAAGTCTGCTAAAATATGGCGCGTATCTGAAGGACAGTCGACGGAAACGCGCGTGATTCCGGATAAAAGTCCTACGGAGCATATGGAGCAAACGAAGCGAAGTAGGTGGAGAAAGTAGATACATGCAATTAGCCTGGTTCCCCCTTTGAGTTTCGGCTGATTCCGAATCGCATATCGTTGTCTGTACAGTTTTAATTAAGGTTCCCTTTCCACAGAGATATCTTCCACAACGACAAAAAGCGTCAGATGACGTGAGCTCAACTCAGCTCTATTAGTAAGAACTCAAAAGTACTGCTGTTCAAGAATGGGACTCTCGGTACCGTGCGATCGATGCAGTGGAACTATAGATTCCAGCAGCTAAACCATTATAACAGAAAACCTGCGATAACATGATTTATTACGAATAGATAAGAATATACGCATCCCGGGTTCTTGTTTAAAAGAACACGAAGGCACGATCACTGGGACGGTAGATTTATTGGCCTTAGCTTTCGAACCCAAACAGGAGTTCACCATCAGAGACTGCTAGAGTGCAGCAATGTGTACTCATTAATATCGCCGTGCCGTGAGGGGGGGGGACTACGTCCGTGGCTAGGTCTGGTTTGTGCTGGACAGTTATAGTACGGGATTTAATATACTACGCCCGCCTGCTCACCTTCGTCCAGCCGATCCTTCATTTTCATGATCCTGCTACGCATGGTAGCCGCCGGAGGATGAGCGATGCCCATGCTTAACTCTGACGCAATGCGTTCTGTGGCCTCGGACACATTCTTTATGTACACTCTAGTGCTGAGTTTACAATCAGGCATGCGCGTGACGAGGACGTCCAGGAAGGGTAGTTTCTCGACCTCCTCATCTTCTCTTGTAAACTAGATGTTGGGGAAGATGCCGTTAAGCAGGTCTTGAAAACCCGATAGCCTGTCCTTTTCAATAATGACGAATGTATCGTCCACGTATCGGCGCC
>CACRXP010001492.1:3638-22945 GCA_902702965.1 Spirometra erinaceieuropaei | reverse complement strand
CAAGGGAACTAATGGGTCTTGTAGCTTACGACGTCCCCGTTGTTAGAACGAATTCCGTTTTTGGGAGAGTTATTTGAATATTAGACCGTAAAATTGCGTATCCGTGATAAAGGGGCGTTCTATGAAAACGAATTTGGCTTTCTAACCTTAATGAGTGCACGCACGATGCTCTTGTTAGCGGTTGCATTGCTCCCTGTGTTGCAATTCGAAGGTGATACAATAGGTGGGCTAACTCATGCAATGTCATCCGAAATTTAGAAATTCGTTCTCTTTTCGAAAAAAATAATTAAGTAGGGGTTGTAAAAATAGTCAGCCTGCAACATAGTTCTATAATAATCCAGTTACCTTAGGTGCCGACTATCGAAAGAACTTATTTCCGACTTCATGAAAGAACTATACTTTATAAAAAATGACTACTTAGGTAGCATGCAATTTTCTCATTGATTTTCGATGCCCTTAAAAATATAATTAAATTTCGTGGAAAACATGCATAACAATATTCTTTCTTTCGCTCATTCGGTAGAGAATTATGCCGTCTTCCAATGTTATACTCGAAGGAAGTGTATGATTCGGTTTTAAAAAGTCTTTAATTGTGCGATTTTTAACACCGTGAAATGGCCATTCATAAAACGTCATGTCTCTGCATTTACCAATATGGCTTACAAAGCTAACAATATAGATCGAAACCGCTGCTAAATTTCATGAACCCCATATGGTCTCCTCTTAATACTGCAGAGAAATGCGTGATTTTCCATACGCAGAAAATATACGGCTTGCAGTTTTGAAACCTTAAATGCAAGTGTAACGACATAATGAATACGGCGACAGCCTAAGCACATTTTCGCCGCCTTTCGAAAACAGTATTCAGTTAAAAAAAAACCTGCTGGGGAAATGTAGCAACATAAGAACATACGCTGACATTTTTAGTCCTTTGAAATGAGCGATATCGTTTGGTGAGGCCATAAAAGAGCGAATAAGGTGTGGCATTTCGTCCTCACAGACAGAACATAAAGTGTGCGTGCAAAACAGCCAAGCCAATGACGGCAGCGAATTTTATGGCATTAATGCTGGCCTTCCTTAACTGAGCTCCCAGGCCGTGTCAGGATTTTAAAGAATGCCGGATTCACTTTTTCGCGTTTCCTTAACCCCTCAGGCCGTTGAATTATTTCAGCTGTCCATTTTCAGACCAACGATGTGTAATAAGGCAATGCCTTTAAGAGGGAGAGAGCATGCAGAACCACCTTGTAAAGTCCGCAGTGCTTTTTAATTAAAGGAAGTAATGGGTCTTGTATCCTACGACGTCCCCGTTGTTAGAACGAATTCCAATTTTGGCGATCCGTTTGAAATTTGGACCTTAACATTGTGTGTCCGTGATAAGGGGGCGTTCTACGAAAAAAACTTCGGCTTGCCAACCTTAAGCCCAATCCTTAAGGCCCATCAGATTAAATCTACCGGCTCGCAAGCAGTTGCACAGTTGTAAGAGAATATAATGGGTTTTTGATGCATAACCGTGTGGAAAATGCTTGTAAGAATGCGGAGGTCTAAAAGAACGCAAAGCATGTAAAAAATAACTGTTGAAATATTTGGCATCGCTTTCGCCAGGAGCTTGTGGAACGGAATCCCAGTGGTTGCAGTGGAATAACTGTATTTAAAAACAAAACACTTGGGATAAATGCCGGAAACTCTGCAGTTTTCAAAATCTTGAGAGGACCTACTCCAAATCAGGACTTTCTGCCCAAAAGCGGATTGAACTGAAGTTTATGCAGGTTCCTTATCAAAGAATCGTATCTTCTCCATTTACCCTTACTCTCTTTGCTTGGTTAATTTCTATTATCAGACCGAATGCCACTTATTATGCCATTGCAAATTTGTCATTATGTTTTCTTAGTCACATGGGGTTAACAGCTTCGTATAGTAAGTAGGCTAACTCATGAAATCTCCACAGAAATTCTCAAATGCTTTTTCGTTTCTAAAAGATTAATTAAGGAGAGTTATAAAAATAATAATCGTGCAGCATAATTCTATAATAATGCATTTACCCCAGGACGCCGGCTTTCGGACAAGCTTCTTATCGGCTGCATCCAAAATCCATTCTACGGAAACGACTTCGGCCTTCCAATCCAAATGAGAGCACGCCAGATGCTCTTGTTAGCGGTTGCAATTCGATGGTAATACTGTAGGTGGGCTAACTCATGAAATGTCGGCCGAGATTTCGAAATTCGTTTCCTTTTTCAAAAGATTAATTACAGTAGATGTGCTAACTCAGGAAATGTCAACCAAAATTTCGAAATGCGGTTTCGTTTCGAAAAGACTAATTAAAAAGTGTTGTAAAACTAATCATGATGCAGCATAAATCTATATTGATCCAGTTACCTCAGGGTGTCGGCTTTCGAAAGAACTTATTTTCGGCTGCATGCAAGATCTATACTCTGCAAAAAATGACTACTTATATAGCATGCAATTTTCGCATTGATTTTCGATGCCCTTGAAAATTCAATTATGTTTCATGGAAAGCATGAATAAAAATATTAATCCTTTTATTTGTTCGGTAGAAAGTCACGTCTTCTTCCAATTTCATACTCAAAAGAAGAATATAATTCGGTTTTAAAAAAGTTTCTAATTGTGCGATTTTTTAATACCGTCAAATGGCCGTTCATGAAACGTCATGTGTCTGCATTTACAAATGTGACTTGTAAAGTTAACAATATTGCTCGAATCCACTGCTTAATTTTATGAACCTCATATGGTCTCCTCTTAACACCATAGAGAAATGCATGGTTTTCCGCACACGGAAAATATAAAGCTTGTAGTTTTAACACCCTGAATGCAAGTGTAACAGCAGGTCGGGTTAAAAATTATTCGGGAATTAGAAAACCTTTTCATAACCGAATTATACTCTTCTCTTGAGTATGAAATTGGAAGAAGACGTGATTTTCTGCCGAATAAGTAAAAGAATGAATATTTTGTATGCACGTTTTCCATGAAATATAATTGAATTTTCAAGGGCATCGAAAATCAATGAGAAAATTGCATGCTACATAAGTAGTCAATTTTTGCAGAGTATAGATCTTGCATGCAGCCGAAAATAAGTTCTTTCGAAAGCCGACACCCTGAGGTAACTGGATCATTATAGGTTTATGCTGCATCATGATTAGTTTTACAACACTTTTTAATTAATCTTTTCGAAACGAGACCGCATTTCGAAATTTTGGTTGACATTTCATGAGTTAGCACACCTACTGTAAGTAGAGTTGTAAAACTAATCATTTTGCAGCACAATTCTATAATAATCCAGTTACGGCAGGGTGCCGGCGTTCGAATGAACTTCTTTTTGACTGCGTGAAAGAACTTTAAACTTCAAAAAATGACTACATATGTAGCATGCAATTTTCTCATTGATTTTCAATACCCTTAAATATTCGACCATATTTTGTTGACAACATTCATAAAAACATTCATTCTTTTGCTAATTTGGTAGACAATGACATCGTTTTTCAATTTTCTACTCAAAAAGGGTATAATTCGGTTTTGAAAAACATTTCCAATTCGCGAATAATTTTGAACCCGACCTGCCGTTACGCTTTCATTCATGGTTTCAAAACTACAAATCGTATATTTACTGCGTATGGAAAACCATCCATGTCTCTAGAGTATTAAGAGAAGACCATGTAGGGTTCATAAAATTTAACGGTGGATTTGGGCTATATTGTTAACCTTGCATGCCACATTAGTAAAGGCAGAGCCATGACGTTTTATGAATGGCCATTTCATGGGATTAAAAAATCGCACAGTTAGAAATGTTTTAAAACCAAATTATACGCTTTCTTTGAGTATAAAATTGAAAAAAGACGTCATTGTCTACCAAATTAGCCGAAAATGAATATTTTTATACCTGTTTTTGACGAAATATATTTAAATATTTAAGAGCATCGAAAATCAAAGTGAAAATTGCATGCTACTTATGTAATCACTTTCTGCAGAGTATAGTTCTTTCACGCAGTTAGAAAGACTTTAATTCGAAAGCCGGCACCCTGCAGTAACTGGATTGTTATAGAATTGTTCTGCAAGATGATTAGTTTCACAACTCTTCTTAATCGATCTTTTTAAAAAGGGAACGAATTTCGAAATCTCGGCGGACATTTCATGGGTTAGCCCACCTACTCTATGTGCGAAGAAAGATACACGATCGTTGGGACAAGAGTTTTTTTGGCCTGACGTTTCGGATTCCCGCTCGAACCGATCATCAGAGACTATAGCAGATGAGGTACTTGGTTTTACCGAAAACTGGTGACCACGAATAAACAAAAACGTTACTGATTCAAATCTTGGCTTCTAGAGAACTGACATGAGGGCGGCCCACCTCGCTCTGCCCCACTTGAAAAGGAAATGATTTAGTTTCAAAAACCGTTGGCTGGTGTTCATGACTGCTTCTTATCACCGCCTTCAAGTCGAAAATGGAGTGACGGCGCATTCCGTCGTGCTTCAGAAGAACACGCCAGCACTGATCTGAGTATTGCAGAGAATCGACCTACTTGCGACGTGAATAGAAACAGAGAATGAACTGTCACACCTCGTCAGTTCTTGGTTCTTATTTTCGTGATCTGGGAACTTGTTCAGCAGTCTGAAAGGAAGAGAGAAAGACAGAGAGAGAGAGAGGAAACCGGTCAGCACAGTCTTCTAAGAAGCCCCCATGGAAGCTCTTCATCAGGGCATTCTTTTCATTAAGCCTTCAAGTAAATTAGTCGTTGTCTAAAGGTGCAGGATTGTGATCTTTTAAATCGTCATCAGATGTTTTATAGAGACAGAGGAAAGAAACAGGAAGTAGGGCGAAGCAAAATATGGGGAAAAATAAGAAACAAGAAGTTGACTGAAGAGGTTTTACATTTATGTAAAAGCATCTTGGTTGGAAAACAGCGAAATGAAACATGTGTTCGCTGATGTTCCTCGAAACAATTTGAGTTGGAGTGATAACCTCGGAATGACTTGAAATTTTAAGTTCCTATACTTATTTCTTGGGAAAGTACCTCTGACAGCAATCGTCTTTTTCAAAGTCTTTAATGGTTGAATTACAAAAAATGTAAAGGTTAAAAAATACTTATTTTACTTGATTTTTCCATTAATTTTGGGACGACTGGCGTCTTGTGATATTGTGCTATTTGTAGGACAGTAACTAAAAATTGCAGCAAATACCTGTTCTGAAAACACGACTTTCGCAAAATTTACCATAAGAAGAAAGTGTTTTAAAGGTCCCTCCTAAAGGGAATAATTTGCTGGAGGTTTCCACGCAGCAAGCAAGGCGGGCCGTCCGATGCTACTTATTGTCATTCATGCTTTCATTGCGGCTGAAATTTTTCAGGTTAAGTGCTGCAAATGGGCTAAGCGGGTGTCGCGGGTTTTCAATGGCTTTCCATTGCAGAAAACGTACAATAACTTATCCGCCTAGTACAATTTTTGGATAAACTTGGATCTCAAATACTTCTTTAAAATTAATCTCGGTTTTGTAGTACAGCACGGATTTACCGCCCGAATCGAGACGAAAGAGAATTTTTAGCAACAAAATGCATTGTTTGAATGTGAAATCAATATCAAATGCTAGCAGACAATTGTCTTTGGAAGGACTGTGCTCTGTCGGTTTTTTCGAAAAAGGTCCGTTTTTAAGTATCAGTCCATGCAAAAGAGCATGAACTTGCAGGCTGGCAAAAATGAATGCTATTAGTTGATAGAACTTCAAACGAACGAGGTAGAAATAATATTTCGTGTCATGCCTCCCAGAAAATTAGCTTAGTTACATATATTGAAGCTAGTGGGTGTTACAATTTTTATTCCCTCATAAGTTCACTTTCTATCTGTACCCTTGAAAGCTAGGCTAGCTTAATCAACTCTCTTTCTTAGATGTAAGTGCAAACGAATCAACCAGTGAGTGACAGATCTCATGAAATGTTGGCCGAAATTCTGAAATTCGTTTTCGATTAGGAAGATTTACTTAGGTGAGGTTGAAGCATTCATCAATATGATACATAGTCCTGACATATTTCAGACTCGGCAGGATGTCAGCTTTTGAATGCTTTACATTTTAATCTACTGTAGAAACCGTACTGAACAAAATATGACTGCTTAAGTAGCATGTATTTTTTACTACGACTTTCTATGGTTTTGAAAATTCAAACACACTTTATAGAAACCCTAAATAATAATAGTCATAAGCTAGCTATGCCTCCAAGACTCAAAATCGTGGCCTGTTGGCTATACGGTAGATGTGCTAACTCATGAAATGTCAATCAGAATTTCGAAATGCACTCTCGTTTCGAAGAGATTAATTAAGTAGGGTTGTAAAACTAATCCGCGTGCAGCATAATTCTATACCGGTGGACTTTGAAGATGTATTTGGGCGTGCGGGAAGCCCGTGATGCCCTTATACAGCGAACAAAGCCATCTAACTGTCAGCTTATGACTTCAACAAAAAATATTGTACAAATTTCGAGTAAGGCCGTCTGTAAGAAACTTGCCGGGATGCATTCCGTTTTTTTAGCTAGGCTTGGTCTTGTGAAGAAGGGCAACCTGTTCGATTAAATCAAAATACCCGGTGCGCGATAATTGATGACATCGCCGAAATTCTGAACTCATGCGGGTAACTTGGCTCATGTCACAATTATTAATGGAATTTGCAAAGACGCAATCGCCCGCAAAGTTGGGCATTTAATGCCTTGATTACAACGGGCCGACCAAACTCATTGAAACCTCGACAGTTCAATAAACCTCTTTTTGTGAGCCCCTCCTCCTTCTCCAATTATTCAATGATTTTTGAGAGGTATAGTATATTGCTTTTTTACTAGAAAGAAGCAATGTGTCGTTGCTAGTCTTATGGTTCTTCACTTTGAGACTTGGCGTCACGGTCTGCGGAAACCATTAGACGTCACCTAAAGAGAATCATGTTGCAAAAACGCGGATTAAGCAACTGCTATGTAACTTATGCACATTTACTACCTGTGCTACATGGAGGATAGTAAATGAAAATATATGGAAAAATTAATGTTTTAGAATGCAACTGTGAGTGCGCAGGTTTATTTGGTCAATCGTTTGCATGGACAGACATTATGCGTTTCTAAAACCCGAGTCTACTCATTCGACAGGCATCTTCCGGCTTTTGAAATGTCTTATTTTTGTGTGAGGTATCAATTTTGCGTTTTTATTCTACAAGAAGTCGTTTATAAGCAGATTGTCGCTTTTTGGATGCATCCAGACTGGATTCAGATCGATGGACGATTTTTCCCAAGTTAAGACAGACTTCATGGGTTAGGTTGCCCACTCTAGGTATGCATATACACAAAAAGTTCGCTAACTCTTGAAATGTGCTCAAATTTATGAAACACTTGTAATCACCTAAAACCGGCCAAGATGAATCTTCCGGAACTCCGAACTAATAATGAAAGATTTGCCGATACAAGCGAATATGCGAGTTCCAGCGATCGCTTCTTCTGATCAATAAAAGATTTTGATTTGAATTAAATCATAAAAGGTTCGCTAAAAATAATATTATGCTGTTCAGAAATAGTAACAACTTATATCCCATAAACAAAAAACCTTTTAAAGGTGTGAACATAAGTTTGAAAAATACCGAGAGTTTCCTTATTTAGTAGCTGACCTTCATCGAAAGGGTCATTCACTTCTTGTCCCTCCTCCACCCATCGGTTAACCAGTATATGGATCAGTAAGATATCTTGACATTCCACTGGACCACCGGGGAAATTCTGAAGGACCTGGAAAACGCAGTGTTACTTAAAAAGCATCAGAGCAAAGAACAGTTTTAGATTCTCCAGTCTACGCTGATTCCCTCTGATGGGGGATAATTATTGCGTTGGTGAAGCATGTAAAACAGTAGGTTCTTCCCACGTGAATAGGTCAGGAGACGATTTACGAGCGTGGAATGATGCGTCTAACAAAGTGCCGTTCCTGTGAGTCTTAATGCCAGGGCCTTTAAGCAACGATGAATTGCTAACAAAAACAAGGGAAACTAGGATGGCCGTTTGTGGCTCGTTACCAGTCATAAGCTTGCTATGCCCAACCTCCGAGGCTAAAACTCGTGACCTGTTGGCTATACGGTGGATGTGCTAACTCACGAAATGCAAATCAACATTCTGAAATGCCTTTTTGACTTGAAGGGGTTACTTAAGTAGGGTTGTAGCACTAATTATAATGCGGTATAATCCATAGATATTTCAGTTACCTCAGAATGCCGGCCTTCGAACGAACTTCTTTCGGGCCGCATGCAAAACTCACACTCTGTAAAAAACAACTACTTAGGTAACATGACTTTTCGCATTGATTATCGATGTCCTTAAAAGTTTAATTATATTTCCTGAAAAAATGCATAAAATATTCACTCTGTTACTCATTTGGTAGAAAGTGTTGTTTTCGTTAAATGTTACACTTGGGGATGGGTATAATGCTCTTTTAAAAAAACTGCCCCAAATCCCAGATAATTTTGAAGTCGACCTACCGTTACACTTGCATTTAGGGTTTCCAAACTACAAGCTGTTTATGTTTTTGGTGTACGGAGAATAATACATTCTGTTAATTCAGGATGTCGGCTTTTAAACAAACTTCTTTCCGAACGCCTGCAGAAACAACACGCTGCAAAAAAGGACTGTTTTAGTAGAAAGGGTTTTTTTAATGTGTTTTCGATGCCTTTATAAATTCAAATATATCTTATACAAAACATGCATAATTTGCCTACTCATTTAGAAGGAAATTACGTCTTCCTTAAATATTATACTTGTAAAGGGGGCATAGGTCGGTTTTAAAAAGTTCCTAATTTTAGATTTTTCAAGACCGCGAACTGCATGTTCATAAAACACTATATCTCTGCATTTACCAATCCTGCTTCTAAGGTATACATACAATATGTTTTAAATGTACTGCAAAATTTTATTAACTCCGTATAGCCTCCTCTTGATAACGTATAGAAATATATGATTTTCGGCACACGTGAAACCTGCAGTTCGTAGTCTGGAAACCCTGAATGCAAGTTTAGCGGCAGGCCGGGTTCAAAATTATTCGGAAATAAGAGCTTTTTTTAAACTGATTTATAGCCTTCCTTCAAGCATGAAATTTGAGAAAGACTTAATCTGCTTCTAAATGAGTGAAAGAATTCATATTTTATGTATGTTTTCTATAGGATATATGGTCACATATAGTTATGTAGCCCCACTTGAAGTAAGCAAACCCAGCCAACTGTAATACGGGACCGGTGGTAATAGGTGGGGCCCGGAAAACGTGCAGGCAACGAGGTCAAGTAGTTGTATGCAATGAAAAGTTATTGGGAATGCGTGATTTTGCCTTGGGTGGTTATGAAATAGTTGTTCAAACCTCTAACCCTACTCTCTAACTCCAACCCCTAACCCTAACCCAAACCCCGAAAGTATTGTGTCCATCAGATGGAACTACATAGCCACATCTTACCGGATATATTTGAACTTATAAGGGCATCGAAAATCAATGACGAAAACTCATGCTACTTAATTGGTCCTTTTTATGGGGTGTAGTTTTCGCAGTCGGCCGGAAGGAAGTTCATTTAAAAGCCGGCATCCCGGAATGACTGGAGTATCATAGGATTATGCTGCAGGGTGATTAGTATTAAAACCCTACTAAAGTAATATTTTCGAGTGGAAAATGCATTTTAGCATCCTAGTCAACATTTAATGAGGTAACACATCTACGGGCTCGTCCTGTTGGTGAGGGTCCATCTACCAGTGCAAATACTCCCGCTCGAAACAGACATGATAACGGGCTCCTGGATGAGGGGCTGGGAGGCTGGACTTTTAGCCAACAGGTCGAGCCCCGGTGGTTGTGCACTTTGGAGTTGGGTATGGCTGGCTGATGCCGACTAATAAGCCAGAAATGGCCATTCCAGTCTTCCTTGCCTTTGTCGGTAGTAACATTCTGCCTAGAACATGCGCCGCTGTGCGGCTGCTGGTTGGGCTCGAGAGAGAGTCCATAAGGCACAACGGAACGAGTGAGTTCCGTAAGAACGATTGGTGAGCGCCCCATGTGTTCTCCGTAAATAAAATCGCGTATTCTCCCATGCCTCATTTGAGTCGTTTGAAATAACAACGATCTTTTCTACTCAAATGCTCTGCTTCATCAAGCGCGCACATTCGATGAATAGTGAGCTGTACTGGGCGTCGCATGCGGAACATTGCATAACCGTCCGTTGCAAAAAATACTATATATTGTAAAAAAACAGTGTGAAGTTTAGCGTTTCAAAGCAAAACCACTCAAACGGCATTTTCAAGAAAATACGTGCCCAACGAAGGTTTGCTGTGGATGCCAGAGAGCAGTCTACTGAATTGAGCTATTTTACCAACATGGCTGAAAGTTTTTTATGCAGACTCCAGATTCGTGTATTAAAAAGTGAAAACGTCCAAACGTTCGTCTAGAATTGAAACATTCTGTAAGAGCAAATTATTGGTTTACGAGATAAACAACTAGGACTTTCTTACGATAAGATGGATGTCAGAATTTGGAGGACTGTGCGTGCTGCAACTTGAAAAACTGGTAGAATTCTTACAATTACTTCTCGCGGAAGGAATACAGTTACGTAACGTGGAAGGACGACTCCCAGTTGTGAGGAATCTGGAGGCTCCAAACCAGAGGCTGGATAATGAACCTTGTGGTTTATTGAAGTAAAGCCCTGACCATGCTCACTAAAGAAAGTCTTTACGTAAGTGATCAGTTTGGGGAGTCCACTCAAGTCGATTTATCCACTTTTTTCCATCAATTAATCGTTAGGCATTTGCAGACCTCAGATCAGACGCTAGATAATAAGTTTTGGGGTTTTTGGATTAAATCCCTGACAGTGGTCCCTAAGGAAATACATTACGTAAGTGGTCAATTCGGGATATCCTCCCAAGTCGATTTATGCACTTTTCCCGCCATCTATGAATTATTATCCTCACCTAATCAGACCCACGAAAAACCTGCTTCGTTTAAATATGCATGCAGTTGGTCCCAGACGACTGGCTTTTTCTTTTTTAATATATGGCCAAAGTGAATTAATAATGCAGATGAAGATAAGGAGACTTCTTTTCGGCAAGATAGGACACACACTAATTACTAGCGGTATGTAAGATGTTGCCTTGATAGAGTCTGACCAATCAAGCGGATTGGACCTAGGCGTTCTGGGAAAGATACTAACTGTTTACCAGACCTTAGTCCTCTAGACGTCACTATGCTGATGATGTATAAAAGATAATGTGCAATTTATAATACCAGCAACAGCTGCCATTACGCATTAATACATGCAAACAACAGGAAAGTCGTTTCTCAAAATGCACGATTTTACGTTATCAGCAGTGCCCGGATATCATGAAGCCTAGTTACCAAATACGCGGTGACAATCGAACGGTATCTGTAGGTTTTATTATTTTTTGAAGATGGAATTTATTTTGTGAAGCATTTTGTCCCCGGTACGAAGCTGAAATAGACAAGGAGGGCAGGATTTATTGGTACCAAAACATTTCGCGACAGCTCCCCAGTGCATCCAGTGTGTCATTGGAGCAAATGTTCCTAGCCCTTTGGAAAAGAGCGTATACCAAGTTACGTCTCGATTGTATAGGTACGAAACTCAAAAAATGCAAGTAATGTCCCTTCCAAGTATTCTTATGGAAACGGAACGTCTTATAGAACCATCTTCCTGTCTAAACATAAGAACATCCAGAAAGGATAGTTGGTTGTCTTGTTACTTCTTCATTGTAAATTTGATCATTGGATGCAGCTTATTCATAATAGAAAGCAGTTCTTCAGCTTCCTTAAAGTCCTTAACAATAGCGAAAACATCATCCACGTTTCTTTTGTAGAGTGGCAACATATTCATTTTAGCGGACAATTTTTCTTCTAGGTGACCCATAAAGATGTAAGCAAAGGTAGGGCCAAGGGGACTCCCCATTGACACTCCATCAATTTGTCTATATAATTGGCTATTAAACAGAAATTGAACGTTCTTTGTGCATAATTTTAATGCATCTCGAGGTGTTTCCGGTGGCAGACGAGTTTCTGATGCATGGGTGCATATTATGTCTATTGTCTCATCCAGTGGTACGTTAATGAAAAGAGATTCTACATCCAGGGATATCATGTATTTGCCGGAAATGTCTTGATTTCTGATTTCCTCAATGAAGTGGAAGCTGTCTTTTAGCGTGTAAGTAGAAAAACGTCGTCGGATTGGCTCTAATTCCTTGACTAGCCACTGTTCTAGTTTGTGAAAAGGTGAATTATAAATAGATAAAATTGGTCTTAGGGGTATACCTTTTTTATGCGTTTTTGGTAATCCATAAAGTCTGGGAGTATATGAACCTCTAGATTTGAGGTGAAACGCTATTTTCGAGTCTAACAGACTGTTGTCCAGCAACTTTTTAATTTTCTTCCAGTCGGAGTCCTCCAATGCCTTGGTTTCTTCCTTTCCCGACGTTTCTAAACGGTATTTACTCTGATCACGTAAAATAGCTTCCATTTTTGTCACGTAGTCACTGCGATTTAAAATGACAAACCCATGACCCCTTGTCAGGTTTGGAAATTATTATTTGTTTATGATGCCTTAAAGCGGATAGGGCGGTCATGTGTTCTTTAGTTATAGGTGTACGCTGTGTTATTGGAGCTCTGCGGTTCGGGCACGAACAACTCGGACATTGCGTTACCTGGAGGCGGCCTATATACGACGAGTGAAACCAGATCTTTGTAAACAATTGGAACACGTGGTTAACCTAACATTGCCATGGTAGCCTCGAGCTCCATGATTTTCCCTTTCTCCTCTCACTTTTTTGCTCGTTAACGTTCCCCCTTTTTTCACTTTCTTGGCCTACGGTGTTTGAGTTGTTAACTTTATCGATTAGCCAACTTTGCCCAAAACCCTGACCTTGCTGCTTCTGCATCGATTTTATGCACGAATTAAAATCTGCTGTATTCTTCTCACTCGTTATCTCTCTTATGAAGCGACAGGACGCAGCTGAGGAGCTGTCGCGAAATGTTTTGGTACCAATAAATCCTGCCCTTCTTGTCTACTTCGGAATTTATTCTAATAAACACGAGCTTTATGCGCACTCGGATTGCGTACACACTTAAGGAGACATACTACGCGTGCAAAATGACAGTTCGATCGTCGTGCCCAACGATGTTCACCGTGTGTTCCACGGCAGGGAGAGGCAGGCACGGCGACTTGAGCGGGAATTAGTTTATAGTGCCAGTAGACTTGCGCAGCTTCTACCGCACTCCCTGCCCCTCCCCACCTGAAGCCGGTGTCAAGACAGAGTCCAGAAGATCGGAGACGGGGGAGGGCGTAAGTTGTCCAGACGCACAAATAAGCGGACCGCCAAACTTCCCGGCCCGTAAAAAATACTTGACAAGGATTTTGGCAACTATCAGGTGTAGGACCCCAAACATACACGACCAGCCAAAGGTGCCTGTCTTACGGGAAAAGTGGTAGTATGTGTTTGACGGGAGGGGCTTATGTGTGCATAGAGGAATGACAAAATAAAGATAGGTTATTAGTAAAGTCGTTTTTTGGGCGGAAAAATTTTAATGTACTGACATGTAGCAACCGAAATTGGGCAGAGCAATTAAAAAAATAAACATTATGTGTCTACGATGATCGTTTCTCAACTCTTTGAGCTGAGATCATTGTAGATAATACACCAGACCTTCTACGGCAGACGACCCGAACTTGTACGATGAAACACCAAACCGAATTAATCGTGTCGGACTAAAACCCACTTAAATAAGTATAGTAGGCATTCTTTGTCTGCCGCAGATGATATGGGCCTCCACCCGATCCTTACCAGGCATTTAACCAACAACAACAGCACCTCAACGAGTCAAAAAAACGACGAGGATGACTGGGCAGCCACACTCAGGACCTGTATACCCAGCGGGAGCGCATCTACCGGCAGGGAACCAGGTGCCACAGGACTGCCAGCTGCGAGGACCATGGTTTTCTGACCATGGCATAGCAGGTGCTGACATACTTTTGTAAATGCGGAGTAATGTTACTGAAAATGATAAGGGAGACTAGAATGGCCAGTTCTGGCTTACTACCCATACCCAGTCGCAAGTCCTACGATTCCTGAGGCTCGATCTCACGACCTGTTGGATAGAAGTCCAGCGCCCTAGATACTGGGTCGCGGATTCGTCGTGCTGTCGTTTTCGATCGGGTGTATACAAAGCTCCCAAGGCACAGCTGGAAAAGTGTCTCCCGTAATGCGATTGGTGAGCGCTCCTCTGCCTGGCTTTGGGGATGGCTAGCTGATGATGACTAGCAGGTCAGAAAAGACCACTGCAGTCCTCCCCTGGCTTCGCCGGTAATGATATTCTGTCCATACTAGTAGCCACTGCGCGGCTCGAGACTGAGTTCCAAGGGACAAAAGCGGACGAATGTGTCCCGTAACGAGGTCGATAAGCGTTCTCCCATCATGATATTTGCATATGCAGCAGGTGACCTACAGTGCGTGACCGATCTCATGAAATGTTGGCCAAAATTCTGGTGTGCGTTTCCGATTGGGAAAGATTACTTAAGTGGGGTTGTTATACTGATTATCATGCGATATAACTCTATAACATTTTGGACTCGCAGGGACGTCGGCCTTTGAATGCACTTCTTTCCGACCTCCTGCAGAAATCACACTCGGTAAAAAATGACTACTTAAGTAACATGTATTTTTCCCATTGATTTTCGATGGTCCTATAAATTCAAATCTATTTTATAAAAAACATGCACAAAATATGCCTTCTTTTGCTCATTTGGGAGGAAATCTCTTTGTCATCATAGTTTATGCCCGAAGAAAGTGTGTTTAGGGGTTTTTAAAAAGTTTCCCAATTCCCGAATAATTTTCAGCCTGATCTGCCATTGCATCAGAGTTTAGCAATTTGAGTTTACAAGGTGCACGCTTTCCCCACAAGGAAAATCCTATATTCCTCTATGTCTCTAAAAATATATTACATAGAGTTCATGAAATTTTGCAATGGATCCGGATTAAGTTGTACATTTCAGGAGGAGCATTAGTAAACGGACACGTGCGGTTTTGCATGCATGGACATCGTACGGTCTTAAAAAT
Source organism: Spirometra erinaceieuropaei (assembly GCA_902702965.1). Taxonomy (NCBI): domain Eukaryota; kingdom Metazoa; phylum Platyhelminthes; class Cestoda; order Diphyllobothriidea; family Diphyllobothriidae; genus Spirometra; species Spirometra erinaceieuropaei. Next base: position 7,844 of record CACRXP010001492.1, on the reverse strand, counting down.
CTCATAATTAGACACTTTTTTAAAACCAAAAGATACACTTTCTACCGGCAGAAAATATAAGGACAATGTGATTTCCTACGAAATGTGCAAAAGAGAGCATATTTTGTGCATGCTTTCTACAAAATATATTTGAATTTATAAGACCATCGAAAATCAATGTGAAAAATGCATGATATCTAAATAGTCATTTTTTACCGAGTGGGATTTCTGCAGGAGGTTGAAAAGAAGTGCATTCAAAAGCCGACATCCTAGCGAGTCTTCAGTGTTATAGGGTTATGTTGGATGATAATCAGTGTAACAACCCCACTTAAGTAATTCACGAGATCGGTCACGCACTGTAGTTTGCGAAACTCACCGAAATTTATGCCCAATCAGGAACCGCCATAAGAACGCTGACTGAAACGACATTCAGTCAAATGACAACACAAAAGGAGGGTTGAAAGCAATATTGCGTCCGTTAGGAATAACAATTTCACTAAGAAAAGCAGAAATGCCGAAAGAGTGAAAATTCGTGTTGAACGATTAAAATCAATTTGCCGAAGTACATAGTACCTTTTCGTGTTAACAACCAAGTATATGAGACAGTGAAAACATAGCACCCTACAAGAGCTCGATAAACTGGAGGTGTGGCATCCAGTGAAATGCCTCATGTGTGGTCATGTCTGTAGACATGTCCTTACGAGAATTCGATGCGCAGTACATGGGGCAACTAAGAAAATGTGGTAGCGGAGACCTCAGTCGGCGTGCATGGGGTGCCTCCACTTTCGTTTACCAGATTAATTTGGAGTACAGGATGCCTTGTGCTGAAGGCGTAATATTTTCATATTTGTTTTGTTAAAGGAGAACGGGGCAGTTTTAGGCAAAGTCGGATCCTTTCTGACATTTAAGTAATTTGTCATATTTGTGCGTCTTCATTCAAAAGCAAGGAGGGTTTCCAGCAAGCCCCTTCCTGGAATTGGGCAACGGGATTTCGCATCCATGAAAGTCAAGAAATGAGGAACGGATTCAGCTTCGAAAATTTCGAATAGCAAGTTAACCGCGCTTTTTCGTAAAATGCAGCACTAGACTGTCGACAGAATAAATACATGAATAAATATGCATGAAGCAAGCACGACATGCTGTCACTATTCTCTGTCCTGCCACGCATGGACAACATCAAAACCGATCCTGTCGTCTGTCGCCCTAGGACGATTACGGAAATTAGCTGCCCAAGGGTTTTGTGAGAGTCGTTAGTCGGTTTTTTTCAATGTTAGTTAGATCACTGTCTGATGGATCTTTGATAATAAAATGGTGTCTAAAAGTAAGAAAGGTGGACCAAAACGGTCTACATGCCAACAAGACGAGGAATTTTTCACCGAACACGCCAAAATACCATCATAATTCATCAAGACCATTCAGCGGAAGTATCCGCTGATGTTCTTTCTGTGTATAACTAGAACAAGAATGACAGATTTCGGCAAAGCGCTACAAAAAGCCATTTTTAAGTAGAGGAACTTTTCAATTGCTCAAAAGTATATTAGTTACGGACGTTCATCCTAGAAAAGCACTTATTTCTGTGATAAGGTCTTGTTTTTAGGCAGGCACCTGAATTTACCCAAGGAGGTCATATGTGGAAAGAGCTTCCCACGAGGGTACACTGACGGTTTTTTGACGGTTTGAGCGAACCCTCTGGCGGTCGACGATGGACACCATGAATAGCAAACAAACCATAAAGGCTGTCTTCGGTTACGATGGCGTTAGCCGACAGGGAATGGACCCCTTAATGCTGCAGGATAATACTCCTGTACAGAGCTCAAAAGAGGCGTGATTCTAGTAGGACTTAGAAGATGGACAGCCTCTGCACCTTTGAAGCATTTTTTCCTACCAAAAGCCCGGACTTTAATTCGGCAAGGGTCGACTGCACTCAAAACTGTACCATTGATGATCCAAAACAATAGTCTAAGATTTACCATGTGATAGACTTACCCAGGGCAGACGAATCCTCTCAGGAACTGAATCCGAAAAAATATTTCAAATTAAAATTAACCCGGGAAATGCACTGATGTGCCTCACCCTTGGGAAGTGCCACCTAGTTATAAAAATATCCTGAGTCGAAGTAATTAAACCTATAATGCAAGTAGTTGCTTCTTTTGAGTGACTGAAGAGCTGATCAGTCAAAGCCGGTCTGACTGCAAGCATGGATGTCACATTTCGATCACTTTTGCAATTTATATAAGCAGTTCGCCTAATCTGAAATCATTTGCAATAGTTGCCATAGTGTTCTGGTAGCTTCTGAATCACACTTGGCAAGGCTCGATTTCGCTGTCCTGATGCCAGGTGTAAGCGCAATGTGGGCATTGAGAGGAAAGTAAGCCGAAGGGGATTGCTGAAATTGTTAGTGACGAAGTATCCGAGGCTGAAACGGGAAAGACAACTTGTTTTATGACAGATCTGCCGCGAAACTGAAGAAAGCCTATAAGCGCCGCAAAAGACCCGGCCGACAGGACACGCGAGGCAACAATACCCAAAACCTAACCGTAACTTCAAAAGTGAACATATTGCATAACGTTAATTATAAACCTGAATCATACCTTAGACTTCACACCAAAGCTAATCCTGAGCCTTCCCCAAATCCTAACCCTAAGCCTAACCTTAACCTTTATCCCAGCCTTAACTTAACCATAATCCAAACCCTGACCCTAACCTTGACCATTACCCCAGCCCTACCTTAGCCGTAACCCTACCCTAACCCTAACACAAGCCTAGCCTCAACCTTAACACTGAACGTAAACCTGAACTGCAATCCAAACCCTAATTCTAACCGGAACCCTTTAATTTTACACAAATCCCAATCCTAAACTCAATTCTCTGTCTGACACTAACCCAGACGCTAAAACTAACCCTACCTCTAAACCAAAACATCAGGTTGCCTTTTCCGTTTCAGCCTCGGCTACTTCCCCACCAACGAGTTCAGCATCCTCCTTTGGCTTACGGTAATTGCAATGCCTTCATTGCTCTTACACTTTAGATCAGCACAGCGTAACCAATCGCCATTCTTAATTCAATTGCATCAAAACCGGATTTTTTGCATAATAATTGTATATACCAGTCCACAACAGACAATTTAATAGTTCATATTACCGCCAAATTTGCCAGTATATTGCAGTCAGAAGGATAATCAACAAAGTGACTGACTCTCAGACCGCCTCCAGTTAAGGAGGAGGACCAAGGTACCCCGTCAGTTGGCAACCTTCCAAGCCACGGCTTTTAGCGCACCGTGATAGCTTCAAGCGCGTCAGATTGATTATAGTGAGGAGAAAGTGCGCTGAGTCGTCGACCTCACTCTCCCTTCCCATTCCCACACCCCTGCCGCCGTCCGAGCCGGTCGGCAAACTGGAGTGGTGGATGGGCGCGGTGGCTGCCACGGTCGACTGACCGTGACTGCGCGCGCCACAGCACGACCTGGCCCCCCGTACACACACAAACACCAGGATTTCACACAACGGGGGTTGAACGGCGTGTCTCTCACTTGCGTGAGAGGGCCGTGGAAGGTTCTGCTTCAGCCCGTTCCCAGCCCACCAGTCCGCCACTCCACACAACACACGCACACACACACACACACAACGCGACGAACTGCATGAACCGAGAGCGGGCATCAATCAGCAACCTTCCTATCCACGACACTTGAAGTGTCGGGATAGTCTCGGACTCAAATCACCCGTGCAGCCGAAGCCGCATGGGGACCGAGTCGAGATGCAGACTTTCCTCTTGCGTGGAAGGTGGCAGTTGGTGCATGCGGTGGGTAAGTGTTGATGCGTGTTGGTGATGGTGGAGGAGGGTAGGGAGTGTGTGGATGTGTGGTGTAACCGGCGGTTGTCTACCGCAGGTCGTCGTGGATGCGCATGTGGCCGAATAGGCCCATGCGGTGCCTGAAAGTGCGAGGACAGTGTGGGCAGTTGAGACGAGCTTGGTGGGTGTAAGTTGGTGCTCCAGGCACTGGTTCTCCGGTGTCTGTGCGATGGATTCGCAAGTGACCGACCAGGCCGATGCGTGAGGCGAATGTGCGTGGACAGTGTGGGCATGTGAATTCGGCGGTGTCAGAATCAGCTACAGAGGAGGCGTTGGTGGTGGCGCAGATGGACGGTGCGAGGGTGGTGCTGGGCATGATGGGCGTGGTTGGCGTGTCGGAATTGTGGTCAATTCCGCTCTCGTGTATGCGCATGTGGC
>CACRXP010001491.1:48612-63878 GCA_902702965.1 Spirometra erinaceieuropaei | reverse complement strand
GATTTTCTACCAAATGAGCAAAAGAAAGCGTATTTTTGCGCGTGGTTTCTATCAACTATATTCGACTTTATAGGACCACTGAAAATCAATACGAAAAATGCACGCTTCTTAAGTAGCCATTTGTTACCGAGTGCGGTTTCTGCAAGAGGTCAAAAAGGAGTGCATTCAAGAGCCGACATTCTAACGAGTCCGATATACTATAGAATTATGCTGCAAGGTAGTCAGTAATATAACCTCACCTAAGTACTCTTTCCTAATCGAAAACTCACTTCAGAATTTCAGCCAACACTTTGTGAGATCGGTCGCGCACTGTAGATTACAGTTCGTCTATTCATACAAGTGAAGTGTGTTAATAGAGTGGGGGGAGGGAGACGAAATTAAGGTGGCAGTGAGGGTTACGTGGAGCTGTGTCACAGGGGGAGGAGCGCGGAGGTATTCATGGAGTTAGTCGGCCTTCGGCCAAGGCAGACGCGGAGCGTGCATGAGGTCCTTCTGTGCGCACAGGACCGGCCTCTGTAACCTGATGGCAGTCGCTTCTGCTGTTGCTAGTAAGCGCTGACCTAGTTGCTAGTTCGGTGGGACATTGTAAATCACACGGAAGATTTCGTTAGGGTACAGACGATGCCCAGAATCAGTCAAATGACTTATGACTTACGATGACAATTTGACAGACTGGTTGAGTGCATGTACACAAAGGCGGCCGAAGTGGAGTGGAACGGAGGAAAGTCATCGGTGATGTCAACCACGCAAAATTCCAGGTTACTTTTCCAAAATTCAGCGGAACTATAGGCACAAACTTTAGAAAACTTAGCTCTCGATAAGCCGTCGGTGGACGTACTATGCGTAGGCCATAAATTGATATTCCTAATCAAAGGCCCAACAGATAAGTCAGAAGTTTACTTTGAAACCGCCTTGAGACAGACATAAGACTTAGTACCTGCATCGCCGGAGGATGTCTTACACTTAATGTTGTTACCAGTACCTTAAAGCAAAACCATTAAGAATCGGACACGTCCAGACAGCCCATTCTTACATGTTCAAAGAGAAGTTTCTAAATAAGGAACATCAAGCAGAACAGGGGTATTGGACTTGGTTCTTAGTTGAAAGCAAAAATGTTGCAAACAATCGAATCTGTGCAGAATGTTATTACCGACAAAGACTAGGGAGACTGGAATGGCCACTTCTGGCTTATTGGCCGTCGTCAGCCAGCCATGTACAACCCCGAGGTGTGGAACACCTGGGGCTCGAACTCGTGACTTGTTAGTTAGAAATCCAACGCCGCTAACCACTGAGCCATGGGCTCGTTGTCCTGTCGGTTTCGATAGGGAATATACAATGGTAGAGGGGCGCTCATCGATCGTTCTTACGGAACTCACTCGTCCCGTTGTGCCCTACGGTCTCTCTCTCGAGCCCAACCAACAGCCGCACAGCGGCGCATGATGTAGGCAGAATTTTACCATCGACAAAGACAAGGGAGACCGGAATGGCCATTTTTGACTTATTAGTCGTCGTCAGCCAGTCCTACCCAACCCCGAAGTGTGCAACACCAAGGGCTCGATCCCGCGACCTGTTATAGACCACATGAGATTCCCACACGGCATATTTGATCTTGGAGATTAACAATCTACCATCGAGACATGCACATTCCGTAATCTGATCGGTGAGCGCCCATTTGTCATAATTGATATTCACGATCACAACCAACAGGACATCGTACTCGTGGCTCAATGATAGAGGGTCTTTATCCTTAAAATTAAAACTAATCATTTGTGACAAACGGAAGATGCCGACCATTTATGAGATATGATGACTTTCTTTAGAATGAATGCACCTTCTCTTCCATCGCCTTAGATAATGCGCATTGAAGCCTTTAGGTTAAAAATGTAAAGTTCTAATCAATGATCCTCAATGGACAAAATGTGCCTCATTCGATCCAGTAAGACTGATCGACATGTTGGCCTTTTTTGCAATAATCGTTTACAAACCATCAGCAAAAGGGTATTGACAGCTGTTTTCCCCCGAAACAACGAAGCTTGATATTGACTCTCTTATATCATAGTACTGGGGCTTCTAGAGGTAGAAACATGTGAGGCATCCTTACAATCAACGGTCAGGGAGGCAGACCTTGGCAGGCTGCTATTTCAGGAGTCAAATCGCCTCAGAATACTTCATCTCCAAGTGCAACACCCAGGCTGCACTAAGTAGTCTTTAGAAATGAACTCCGTGCTTTGAACAGCAAGCTGGGATGCCTAAGTCGTCTGAACCGAAAGTCTGGTAGCAAACCTTTCTCCCTGCTTTGACTATTGAGTAGCTTTTAACCAAGTTGCATATGGAGAAACGTAGCCTGCTTCGCATCGGTGAAGTGGCCACAACGTCCGTTTTACACAAGAGGTGAGAGGAGAATGCAAACTAGACCACCGCAAACACGCCCAGCACCAACTTTAGTTAGTCCTGACATCGATGAAGAAGGAAAAGTGACACCATACCGACCCCGTCGTTTGGCGTTTCCCCACTGAAATATCTTTAACGCGCATTTGGACTGCAGTCATGCTTTAAAATTTGTGAGTTCTAAGGCTCCTTAGAACTAAGATTTAGGTTATATTATAGCCTTCTAGCAGCGGCCTTACTGCGTCTCTCCCCAATTGGAGCTTTGAGTATGTGAGCAGCGGTGGGATCAAGTGTAGGGACCGAGTAGGGTAATGTAAATTGGGGCTTCTAGACGCCCGATGCTGGAGTAGCGGGTTTTGGTTTCACCGGAAGGGGATGCAAAATATATTTCATTTAAAAGCTACGTTATCTATTCATACACACTAGCTTGAGACGTGGGCGGCGTAGACATGATAATAGATAAAAGGATCGATAGAAAGTGATTTATTGCCGGAACGTTAATAAAATAGAGAAGAAAAGAAAACTCTGGCAAGTCAAAACACTGTTAGTAGTGAACGGATCGGGCGAATACTAATAAATCGGTGAAGCGACCGAAAGTCGATAAAATGATATGAAAACGTCTTTCTAAGCGAACTAAATGTAATGGTGCGAAAAAGAGGAATAGAATGAAGAATGCCAGGGTCTTTAAACTATTGCCCAGGGATTCCCGCCTCGTTCTAAGTTAAGGGATTTTTTATACTAAATGATAATTGGCATTCCAGCAATCAACTATCATTGCTGGAAAATCAGTGCTAACGATTTGTACGGGTTCAGTACGATCGTCTTGCGAACTCCTTACTCCGTGTTCGAGTATGGTGATGATTCGATGCTTTCCAAAATGTATGGATAGCATTTTAGCCCCAAATTAGTATCACATGCATGCGATTGCGAAAAAACCACCTCGCCGAATTTTGTACCGATCGTCAAGACTATTATTTTGGATAAGGATGAGTAATGGGGTAAGATAAGCACGAAAAGATGAAAGTTCTCTTAACCCTTCTAGTTACTGCATGCCGCGTTGGAAGCCCAGAAAATAAAGTGGATCGGCCAATCAATTTCCTCTTCGGGCAGAGGACTTCCAGTTGCGCAAGCTTGCAGACTTCCCAAAGTTGGTCAGTTTCTGGAGCGACACTTGAAATCACCTCGAAATTTCTAACATTACCTGGGCTACTAACGCTTCTTCTGCGGGGCCTGTCCCATCTTATCGTTATAGTTCTCACAAACATTAAAATAACGGTATCACTGATGCTGGCATCAATCATTTCCGATGCACCTCGGAACAGTTAAATTGTGCCCTAAACATCAAACAGCTTACTGCTGTGAAGTCGTTGTCCTTGACTACTACCGTTACCCGTAGCCAAAGTAAGCAATCAATTCTTGACTGATAGAAGCAAAGAGATCTCAGATCAAGCTTACTCTATCCGTCTTTCGTCTACTCCTAACGGTCTCTCGAATGTTTCTGTTTCCTCCAACTTCCCCTCTGACCGCGGCCATAGAAGTAGATTATTCTATGTCTAGGGGGATATCGACCCACAAACTAACGCTGAGTTGGTGGTTTCTGCTGCGGCCGCCATTCTCTCTCGATTCCCTCCCATCATCCCGACTGGTGCGGAGTTTGTAGGAGTCATAATACCACTCTTGATATGGGGCGATATTTGCTTCTTTACGACTTGTGATTCGCATTCATGTTACATTAACGAAAACTTCGGTCGGATGTGGTTTTAAAGCCCCACCTGAAGTAAACAAACCCCAGTCACCTCCAATACGGGACCAATGGTAATAGGGTTTTTTACAGGTGAGGCCGGGGAACGCACAGACGACGAGGGTAAGCAGTTGTATGCAAAATAAAAGCTATAGGGAATGCGCGATTGTACTTTGAATGGGTGAGAAATAGTTATGTTAACCGCTAACCCTGACCTCCAACCCTAACCCCTAACCATAGTACCTAACCCTTAAGCCCAACCCCAACAGTATTGTGTCCATCAGGTGGGGCTACCAAACCGCATTTTACTGAAACTTCATTACACAACGCTCGCTCCTAGGCACGCATTTCCTTTAAGGGAGTTACCAAAGAAGTAATAGACAGTCGCTTGTAACCAGAGTTCATTCGGAGGAAGAATGTGCACTGCGTGTGAACTTTTAATCGATGGAATAATTAAGCACTCCAGGACATCTTGAAGATATTGGGAAGCATATGTACGACGTATACACAGATTGTCAATAGGAAGATTAGGCACGGGAGCATTTAACGGGACATATAAGAAGAATATAGGGGAATGTCTTCAAAGAGTACAGGAAAAGTAGACAAATGTCAACTGGGAGTTACTAAGTAAAGTGAATCCTCGGAGTTGACCAGCTCCAGAGAAGTCACTTGGTCACGAATTTCCTAAGAAAGTACGCAATTCGTCGAATGGAACCAAGACGAATCGTTTAGTTCTGTTTGACTGTTAAAATATATCTACTTGGTTACCAGCCCGCAAGTCCGCTCTGTTCTTATAGTAAGGGGGTCCGCTCCCGTGATCACCGCCGCCTTGTTACGATGTCTTTCTGTCCGCCGATATTCCCTGTTTATGAAGAGAAACCACATCATGGGCTGGCTTCGTGATCTCAGACTTCAGGCACAGCCGAAGATCCTACCAATCTCCTGCACCGTTTCTAACATTTTATGCGAACGTTCTCCTTAATTCCGCCTTGGTGATCGGTCCCCGAATCTCATCTCGAGAAAGAATTGAAGACAGGCACTCAAGCATATCTACAACTTGAGTGAGTCCGCAGGCCACTGGAACCCCCCTATGACGGCTCCTTCCGGGTTGTCTCTCGAGGGACGAGGGCGTTCCGCATACAACGCGGAAATCACGAGGAGTTTTTGAGCGTGGACCGTCTCAAAGTTGTCATGCCTGTGGTCCACTACCCCAGCTCCGCCACCTTTTCCTCCATATCTGTTACCTTCAACTCAGCTTCCTCATCAAACTCCTGCAATCCGCTCGCAGCACACTAACTCTTCTGTGCTGTCTGTATATATCAACCGCAGTGGACTTCATGCCTACTTTTCTAACCGTTTGGTTATTCATGTTTTTTTGGATGTGGACAAATTCCTGCGGCGTGGCTACACGCCGCTTTTGATCTAGACGGGGATACAGTGGTAGTTCGCTCCCTTGGTCGCTGCCACTTTGTCACTCCGCCGCTCTGTCCGCCCCATGCTTCTTGCCAATTCAACAATGGGACCGTGCGGGACTTGTCACTAGCCTCACGGAGCCTGAAAACAATGAACGCTACTCCTTCCCTGGTTGGCTTCAGTGCCCTCCAAACGGGCCACGTGTTAGATGCGCTGGACCAATACGGGGGCCACATCAGACTCTGGCAGGCGTTATCTGTGCGCAATAACAAATGCCAACATTTGCGGGGTGCGCTGCCGGACCCTGTTGTCGGCATTCGTCGCACAACTGGACCACTGCCACCACCCCATTGTTTTGTGGTCAAAATCCTGGTCATTTTGTAAGTGGACCAGGGGGTGCGGAGTGGAGCGCCAAGGCGAGGATCCGTCCGAGCCATCCACCTGCGGCCTCCCTCGTCTCCGGTCTTCTGGACTCTGTCTTGACACCGGGCTCAGGCGAGGGAGAAGGAGAGAGTGTAGGTAGATGCTACGCAAGTCTACTGGCACTATAAACCCCTGCGTAAGTCACCGTCCCTGCTCCCACAATGCAGTCTGTGGGGCACATGGTGAACATCATCGAAATCGATGGTCGAACTGTCGGTTGGCTTAAGACAGAGCAGAATGCACACGCGTGCTGGGAGATAATAGCCTCAAAGGCTGACACAGACACAAAAAGATGCGCCTGAAGAGACAGCTTGCGGCAGCTGTTTGTTGAAGCTCATGCACACATTTTCACGCCAGTAAAGCTTCTCCAACCCCATCCATCTTCTTTGACTTCTGATTTGCGGATCATCGTGTTGCCGAACATTCAGAACTTCTACGTTGGGTTCCTATTTCGAAAATAGATTATGCTGCGCGTCGTCATTCTTTACCGACATCTTCCTACTGCTTCGTCCGCTTTGGGGACAGTATAAAAAATTCGTAAGCGGACAGATAGGGCCAGAAGAGGATTTAAAGGTCGGTATGGAAATTACCCTTGTTTGACTTTCAAACCGAACGTGCCGCAAATGTTTGGCTAAGCCCAAACGGAAGTCATGGCCACGAGGGAAAAAAGAAAACTCATGTTTCTGCTCTCCAGTCATCCGATAAGCCCCGGTATCAGAATATTTCATCGATTATCAAACGGGATTCCCGTCAGGATCCAAGTAGATCGTCTTCAACGACTGCGCCAGTGTTCTATTGTGAGACGGGAAGCGCCTCGAAACAAATAGCCGTATGATGATTTCCATTCATGGTCGCATCTCGGAACCTGATTCCAGCTAATATTACAGCCAGCTTGATCGGCTCCAGAAGTAATGTTCCTCCAAAAATAGGCTCATCATACGAGTTTGCAGGAAAGGAGTTATAACTAACTCGCACAGTTGCTGGACGTGAATTTGATAGATATAGACCTACCGTTTGCAACCCACAAGAAAGGTCGCGAACTCCGCACAATAACCATGTAGTGCACAGGTCGCTTAGCCGGCATCCATGAAAGTTAAAACGCGTTAAAGAAACGACCGTTTTTCAAAAGAAGGCTAACCTGGCTCATGAGTTGCGCTTTATTGGCTACGAAGTAGTTAATTTTACCCTAAACGATCAAGCCAGAACATGACTTTATGACAAGCCAAAAACTCATAGCATAATGCGAATGACAGCGGATATGGAAAAAATAATAAAGATCTAGATGGAGATTCACGATGTTGAAGGTCAAGTTTGGTTCAGAGTCAGCTGCCTTAATATGTCAGCTTGCATTTCCCTGTGGTATGCTTTAATACACAGAATCTAAATATAGCATACATGTTCGTCTCCAACAGTCTTCATCGCGAACAGCAAGATTGGCCACAGCCGTTGTGCAAAAACGACGGCCACTAGGCGCCCAGAAGACAGTAAAGAGAAAACGATATGCAGTTCAAGTCTCTCTAGTTCACAGCAGCATGTAGTGCAGGCTCAAGTTAGCCGTCCTTTTCCCACTTCAGGACACACAGCTGGTGGTCTAACTCATGAAATGTGCTTAACTTTTCGAAAAGTCCATCAACATTCACCAGACGGCCCAAATGAACCGACTAAAACACCATATTGATAATGAACGACCTTAAATGAAGTGTGAACATGAAGGAAATATCACAAGTAATACTAAGCTACTTGGAAATAGCAATTGTTTTTGGAAAAGTAGAAACACCGAAAATCGTTGTAAGTCGTTGTAAACCGACAAATTGAATAGGATTAGCACATGCAGTCATAATCATGCCGTTTCATATGCATAAAAAAGACATTCCTTCCGTAAAAACGTCTGTATGTTTTTGGTGATGATTGATCCCGTTGAATTTTTGGAGTGTCTTTGAGTTATCCGTGACTTCCTTATGGTTTTACTTGTTCTCAATCAGGTGCCCATAAAAATAGATTCTGTACCATGTATTTGATGAGGCCACTGAAATAACATCATTTTGGAAGCTTTTACAGAAATCATTATTTTTGTTACTCTTATTTTATGAAGATGAATGACTGGGTCATATTTGTAAAATTGAACGAACAAGAAATCTCATTGCCGAAGTAGATGAACGCCCACAATTAAAGTCGGTGATGAAAACGCTTTGAATCTATAAAAAACGTCCCCATGTAAGTTACTTTGTTTAAAAGCACCTCAAGAGGTGTTTCATTGACGGGTTTCCACGTACTTTGCAATTTTTTACGGTTAAGGCAAAGAAAAGGATTTAACAGCTGACTAATCGCTCACTTCCCTGCAAAACATTGATGATTTTTCTTCTGCAAAATAACTCATACATAGCATTTAGCAGGCTCATTTATGCCCTTTTTACCTTCTTTAAGGATCCGTTATATGATGGTACATACGGAGCAGCGTTGCGATTTAGATTTTTAGATGTTACTGAAACTGCTACCGTTTTGCCCGTTCCGCTCTTAAGTTATGTGTTAACAGGGACTGGACCATACACAAAGTATCTCGCCATATCTTAAGAAAGTAGAATTTTATGATGATGGACCTGTTCATGGGTACTTACAAAGTAATGGCAAAGGGCAGAAAAAGTGTTGGTATATTTCAAAAAAAGATTGCCTGTAGGCGTTAATATTGCGTTTTAAATTAGGAAATCCGGCAGATTAGCAAGTCAGACTTTAATTAACAAACCTGGTTTTCTCAAAACAACGTGCTTGCTCACATCCAGCTGTCTGCTGATACTCCCTAGGTAAGATTACTCTACCCCAACAGAAAAACACGCCTGAATGAGCAAACATAGTCTGAGGCAGTTATTAACAAGGAAGCTGCCCGAATACAAGTCAACACAAACTTCCGCTCAAATTAGCGCAGATTTTGCCTAATCAACTTATTTGTAAACATTCTGCTTGCAAAAAGGGTCTTTCCCAGATCTGTTCAAGCCAATAAGTAAAAGACACAACGCTCTAGATGCATTAAAATAACACTGTAGATTCTCATTATCACGTCTCAAAAGTTAAACCGCATGCCGTATTCCAACCAACATTTAGTCTGTTTGTTGTCATACAACCAATATACGTGCAATTGACCTTCTAAACATATTTAAACCCTAATCTGATGGAAATTGTGAGTACACAGATTTACAGGTTACGTTTATTTCGCAGTTATGGAAATCGTAGATAAAAAGTTACTCGAAAATGGGTTCTTGTTAATCAATTTTAGGGGAAGCCGCAACCGCCATCATATATAAAGAAAACTGTTTAGGGCGGTCTACAAAATCCAAGTGAAACGCCTCATTTATTCTACTGGAATCCTTGTACCACAAAAAGAACGTCAGTTTACAACGCGAATATGCAGCCTTACGACCGGGATGAAATAAAAAACACGGGGACAAATGCATTTGTATGCATGGATTTCAAATAATTTTTGTGTGAAAGTGTAGACTCCTTCCAAATTTGCTTTATACTGGCAAAGGTCTTCGCAAAACGAACACAGAACGTGAGTTACGTCTGGAGCGCATGGAGCTGGCAACAAACGTATCGGACTTAATTCAAATGGAAAATTCCATACCAGATTCAGCATATATCACAGGTTTCATGACCGTTTTCTTGGATATTTGAGTATTTTTAAAAATAGCGGCGGGAAATCGATTACACCGGTATACCCGTATGTGAACTCGTGCAGGTAAGTAAAGGCCAAAAAACGAAACAGGACATGATGGTCAAAAATTTGCATCAATTTATTCATCACATAGCTTACGGTTAACAATCAATATCACAGTAAAATCGCTTCCTGGGTGCGTGGAAATATGTGAATAGATCAGAAATTTTGTGAGTCGGTTAATTAGAGAAAAAGGATGACCGTATTTAAGCCGAATTAGCACTAGCCAATCCGACGATTGTCTAAGAGCAATGTATGTGACGCAAGACAGAAAGCACTACATGATCGATTTTTAATTGCGTATTACGCAAAAATTGTCGATGTTGCTTTAGGCAAAGCCCTTTTATAAAAAAAACCTACACGTCTACTTTTAACCTACAGATGGAAGTCAGTCTTTCGGTTTCCAGAGGTTTTTTCATCCCTGAATAATTTTGAAGCCAACCTGCCGTTGCACTCAGTATAGGGTTTCCAACCTACATGTTGACTACATTGTTTGACTCAAAAATATTATGGTGAAGGTGGACTATGCTGATGGTTCATAAGGAATCTTCATAAACGTACACATGCAATGTCATCTGAGTAGCATTTCACGGCCTTGAAAAAATCGCAGAGTTACAAGGTTTATTTAAATCAAAGATGCCCTCTTTTCGAGTACAACATTTGAGACTAGATGAGTACAGGGAAAACATTTTTCGCATAATCCTAAAAACATGTTTGACTTTAAAAGAGTACGGAAAATCAATGAAAAAACGTTGTATTGTACAAGAGATTGTTCTGTATCGCGCGTAATTTTTGCAGGCGATCGGAAAAAAAGCAAATTCAAAGACCGCTATTCCGGTATGAAATATCTTTGGATTATGTTGCACGATAATCAATATTACAACACCGTTCAAGCAATCTTTTCTGGTCAAAAACACATTATGGAATTTCAACTAATATTCCATTACCTATAATAACTAGTGTATTCTCATTTAGGTCCAAAATTAGAACCTAAATTGACTTAATCCCCCCATCAAGAAAGCCACGACATACTTGCACACCCGCATAAATTTCAGGGCAGAGAAAAGTTGTGGCAATAGCATCATCACCCTCAGGGTTGGTGACCGGTCTGAAAAAATGCCAAAAATGCATGATGGGCAGAGACCGGGTAAATCTTAGTCGTCGTGTTCAGGTTGCCTGAAGCCGTTGGGAATTAAGTGTGGTTTATGAAATTTCAGATTAGTTTTACTTAGTTCGACTGTATTTAAGTTGATCTCATCCCAAGCTCAAGCCTCAATTCGGAAAATGCATATATTTAGAGGACAGGACACAGAACACCACCCCAAATCACTATGTTTATGTCAGTATGGTGACTTCTTTGTCAATGCATCGTCCCAACCACCTGAGCAAATTGCCCTCGGAAGATAACTGTGCTTTATTTCGTTGGCTGTAAATGCTTGTATGCATACAATTATAATGATCTTCATTTATGACACCTAGTTCGTGGGCCGCCAAGTTTCACTTCAGCTTTATATTTAAAGGTAACATGTGTTTTGGACCTACATAGTTTCATGAGTGTTTCTGTTTCGCAAAACAATCCGCACATGTAACTTTTACTTGGGTTTTCATACCGCGTCTCGAACCGACAGTGACAAGGGAGACGGGGACGGTCACTTGTAGCTCGTTAGCCGTCGTCGGCCAGCCATACCCCTCCCTGAGGCATGCAGGCTCCGAGGCTCGAACTCGCGATCTGTTAGTTGGAAGTCCAGTGTCCTCACCATTAGGATGCTGGTTCGCTGGCCCAGTGGTGAGAACGCTGGACTTCTAACTAACGGGTCGCGAGTTCGAGCCTCGGGGGTTAAATATGGCTGACTGATGACGGCTGGTAAGCCAGAAATGGCCACTAAAGTCTCCCTTGTTTTTGATGGTAATGTTATTCTACCTTTTTTGCGCGCCGCTGTGCCACCGCCGGCGGGACTCGAGAGAGAGAGAGAGAGAGCACCAGGACACAACAGGACAAGTGAGTTTCGTAACGCGATCGGTGCGCACCCCTCTACCAATATCCCTACAGTAATTTCAAAAGCCAACGAATTTCCTCAGCCAACCATCACTAGGCCTGCGCAGTTGCATTAATCTTCAGGCGCAACCTGATGGCTGAGCTGGGGGAATCAAAATGGCTTGTTTTTCGATAACAGTTCCGTAGGCGGGAATACTGCCACCTGGATGGGAGGTAGGTGGTGAAGGCGTAATCCACCCGTCTGCGCGGAGTTAAGATTCGTTAGATAGGAGGCGGCGATATAGGAAGGGGCGGAGGGATGAGGGGATAAAGTGGATCGATTTCCTTATCATCAGTGATAGACAATGGGTACGTCGCGTCAGGGTAGATATTTAACCTGCTTCGAGATTTTCTGTGGGCAGAGAATAAGGCTTTCAATACACCTGGCTTTGGCTTTTGTTGCAGCTAGGACCCGTTGCCCCAGAGCCAATGCTACTTGCCAGTATATTCGGTAGGTTTTGTTTAAGTCTTCTCAGTGTTCATTTTTCACTGGTTATCCTAATGTTGAACTGAGGATTTTTTCTGTTATCGTTTTTCAGCCATACATAGAGTTCATGACCGATTTCATGAAATGTCGACCGGAATTCTGAAATGCGTTTTCGATTAGGAGGGATAACTTAGGTGGGTTTATGAAAATGGTTACCTTGCGGCATAATCCTATAATGTTTCAGGCTAGGCAGAACGTCGAATTTCGAATGTACTTCTTTTCGACCTCCTGTAAAATCTGTACTCAACAAAAAATGACTACTTAAGTGGCATGCATTTTTCACATTGGTTTTCGATAGTCGTATAAATTCAAATATATTTCCTAGAAAACATGGATAAAATGCTTTTTTTTACCCACTTGATAGAGAATCACGTCGTCTACATACCGTATACTTGAAGGAATATAAGTAAGTTTTAAAAAAGTTTCTAATTATGCGATTTTTTAAGACCATGCAATTTCCATTTACGCAGCATCGTACCTGCCCGTTTACCACTGTTCTTCGTAAAATGTACAATATAGTCCGCGTCCATTGCAAAATTGTATGGACTCTCTATGGTAACGTTTTGAAGGCATAGAAGAATATATGATTTTCCATACACGGAACGCATGCACCTTGTAGACTGAAATCACCAAGTGCTGACGCAACAGTTGATCAAGCCCCCTAATTCGGGAATTAGAAGAATTTTTGAACTTTAATTATACTCCTTCTTCAAGTATACGATATGCAGACGATGTGGATCTCTGTCAAATGAATAAAAGAAAGCATTTCTTGTCTATGTTTTTTATGAAATATATTTGGATTTATGAAACCATTGAAAATTAATTCGAAAAATTCTTGCTACTTAAGTAGTCGCTCTTTACCGAATAATGTTTCTACAGGAAGTCGAAAAGAACTGTATTCAAAATTTGACCTCCTGTCGAGTCTGAAATTTTAAAGGATTATGCCGCCAGATAATCAGTCTTACAAATCCACCTAAGTAATTCCTCCTAATCGAAAACGCATTTCAGAATTTTGTGAGATCGGTCACGCAATGTATGTGCCGTGATCATTATACCGTGTCATCAATCTGTATGCATAAGAAACGAAGCACTAGAAAATGTCCCTATTTTTAACACATAAATAATATCTGATTATCTTTGGCTATTGCCTATGGTTCTGTCTCCCTCGCCAAAATAACTGACTCAGCATCCACTTCGGACGATATTTTCAAACCACTTACATCACGCAGTCAGAGCACAATAGCAAATTAAAACGACACGGGCGCTGTGGGGCATCTAGTACACATTTGACTCTTGTCACTCTGATTCCATGGATATTGACCGTATTCTCTGTTTCCTATATATATTGCTAATAGAAGCGAAGATTCGAGTCCCCGGAAATAAATGAGAAGAAGAGGCGATCTCGGGAACCATGATTGTATTGTCCTGACGTTTCAAAAGCAGACAAGCTTTCATCGTCGGAGGTGAGTATCGTACGGCATCACACAGTATTTATAGGAGGGGGATAGATATCAGTCATGCTAACACGGTGGTAATTATAGGGGGGAGGGGGTGGTTAATCGGCTTTGGCACTAATGGCCCGCATGCGCACAGGGATCGTCTCTGTAGTCGCCGGGACAGAGCGGAAGGGAGGGTGACTGCTGTCAATCTGCCTGTCTCTCGTCGGGGGGCGGCATTTGAACGTTGGTGGCCATCGCCCGCATTCGCGTTGACCTTAATTGTCGTGCTAGGTTGCTAGTCTTGATTGTATCCCTCTGACCGCGTTTCTCCCCGTCTGCCGGAGTAGTAGTTGAGGCAACAGTATTGATGACTGCGCCTTCGTCGGGCCCGATTTGCGGTGTGGCTACGTGTAGGTCCGTCGTAGGCTCTCCCGTGTTTAGATCCACGTCCGGCCTGACCTCGCGCTTGCCCTTTGGTTCGTTGAGCTGCGTCCGGAGGGCTTGATAGGCTGTCGGGAGGGTGACGCAACGCTTTATTGAGGTTGTTTCCGTGTGCCAGGCCTCGATCGTTTCCCTGGCTACGCGGTCGTTGCCTCGACCCAAAATTTTGGCGTTCTGGAAGGCAAAAGTGTGTCCAGAGTCCGCGCAGTGTTCCGCCACCAGAGACAATGGGTCCATTCTCCTCACTGCCCGCATGTGTTCGTTAACGCGAGTTTGTAACCGTTTGCCTGTCTCTCCGACGTAGTTTGCTTGGCAAGAGTTACACTGGACCCGATAGATGACGTTTGTCGTCTCACCTCGTGTTAGGGGGGCCTTCGGTCTCATAACCAAATGCCGAATGGTTGAGTCTGGTCGATGAGCGATCCCGATCCCCAATGGCCTTAGGAGGCGGGAAACTGCCTCAGAGGCGCTGTCGATGCATGGCAGTGCACACCGGACTTTTCGTTGTTCTGTTACCCGATTTTGGTCTAGACTGCCAGCTGCCCTCGATACAGTTACGGGGGTATCCGTCGGCCATGAAAAGGCGCTGAAGGTAGCAGTGTTCTGTCCTGTCATTCGGTTCGCTGCAGTGTGTTTCTGCTCTACTGTAGAGAGTTCGCACACAACTGCGTTTGTGACACAACGGGTGTTTACTGTGATAGTTTAGGATTTGGCGTGTGTCGGTAGCCTTCTTGTACACCGTCGTTTTTATGTGCCCGTTGGGCTTTCGATGGACAAGAACGTCAAGAAACGGCAGCTGGTTGTTGTATTCCGCCTCCATCGTGAATTGGATGTCAGGAAAGACGGAAATCAGGACGATGTGAAATTCCTCGATCATTACTCGCTTGATAATGACGAAGGTGTCGTCGACGTACCGAGTCCAAAACTTTGGCCTGTGAGTGGTGAAAACCAGGCTCTCTCTAGTGCAACAGGCCTGTTGCACTCTTAGCGAGCTGCTCATGTATTATATGTGGTATGTGTCCTCTGACACAGCGTTCGTTGTCGCCAGTAGCAAGCTGGCGGGCGGACAGAATGGGATCGAGTGAGATCCTAACCACAACAGTGAGAGTCAAACGCCCACTTGACATGCATATATATATATATATATATTATGACAGTGGGCGCTCGCCGATCAGGTTACGGAACATGCTCGT
>CACRXP010001491.1:0-37326 GCA_902702965.1 Spirometra erinaceieuropaei | reverse complement strand
GATGGGTTTCTCCCGAATACTGGACAGACGGAATATTAGATTTGTTTGCGTGTTATAATATGGAATTCATGTGGAAACAAGCATTTGTTAAGTAGGATCGTTTCACCACGATTATTTATTGTCTAAAGAAATGCTGTCGCCACGGTTGTAAATCGCGCTTTAGGTTGGAGACATATCCGCATTGGGTGATAGAGTACAGCCTACATAAGGCGTTTGTTTACCTTGAAGACTTCTTTGCCACAACTGCTCGTTGCTAAATATTCTAAATTATGATTTTCTTTAAAATGGAAAAGTAGTATGCGTACGAAAAGAAAACGTATTTCTTTGACAATATTCCACTAAAACTAATTTCTGGTAAAAGCGATTCAGCCCATTGCCACTAGCAAATGGTCAATCAACGACAAATCGAGCCTTCCTAGTGAATAATTCATTCCCGTTATTTATTTCAGTACAGCTTACTTTTAAAGGCACTTTAAGGCACATCGGGCACTTCTGCGTTTCTGACAAGGCAATATCCGGTGTAATGTAAATGCATCCTTTTGCAAAGTCATCCAAGTGCTTGTCTAAATGTAATTTCTCGGACGCTAGTAAGACGAAAAATGGGAGATAGTTGACCGTTCGAGAGCAAGGGAAATGGTTGAATGTAGGGCATGTATTAAGTTTTGTAGATGACTATTGTCAATTTCCTTCAGGATGTAAGGCACTGGAGGTATAATGTCGGATAACGCGTAAAATTTATGTTTCAGGCACAACAAACACTGCCCGTGAGGCGACAGCATTGAAAGTAGGCATTCTATTGGAAGATGTTTACTATAGGCCTATGCGTGTAAGCAGTGTGTCAAAATGTTAATAGTTTATTAGGTTTACTATAATAAGGCGTTTTTGGTCGAAACAGCAGAGTATTAAATTTTAGTCTGATGTTGCATCAAACAAAGTTCCAAAGACATGCAGACTTCACGGACTTCAGATCGGCAATAATGTAAGGCTGAATATAACGAGTAAAGCGTTAGACATGATTTACGCATCTCTAAAGTTTATGATTCTACCCGTTATTGTTGATCTAATTTGGTGAAATGTATGCTAATGTAGTTGATATTATTACAAACAGTAATTAAGATCCTGAAAGATCAATGCCAACCATCAATTCCAATTTGTCATTATCGTGTTTTTCCGCAACAAACTGCACTTCCGACAGCTGGCATGCCAAACAGAAAACGCAAGATCTTTGTCCATATCTAACTTACCTAAACAACTGTTGCTTCTGCAGATTACTGAGTCATCTTTCCCCTGATCTGTGATCGATCATCTTTTTCCTTCCGCGTAAACGAAATTCTAGATGTAAGCGCATTCTGTATTTGCGGACCGAATGCTACCCTTGCGTTCAGTCACGCCCAAATCACTTTCGATCGGACACCGTTTCACATTAGACAGGCTAGAGGACATGCCTCCTCCAGCACACATACAAGCTCCGATTGACTAAAAGGACAACATAAAGCATGTAAGACTATCGTAACGGTTCTCAACGTTTGGACATTTTCTGCCAGACATAGAATCTCAATCCACCCAAATTGTGTTATAAAGATTGTCGAAAAACTTGCGCCCATACCGTATTTTAACGGGGCATTGTTGTTTATATAAGGGATGGAATGTCTTGCACCATTGTCAGTGTGCCCTTTGAGGGAGTGCTAATTCGGGTATACAGGCGGAATCTTATATAAACCCACTCGGTCACATAGACCTATGCTGTTTCGCCATTCCGCTCCCCCCTTTCAACACGGTGAACAACAACAACCGAAACCCCCTAACAGCTCCAACGCCGGCGCAATGACCCCTGACCTCATCCCGCATCAGTGACCAGCCGTCCGTTTTCCCACTGATGTGCAATCGCCCCGCGTTTTCTCCACCTGCAACGCAGGGAGCCCTAGATGTACTTTTTTCCTCCCCCTGCCCCACAGTCTACCATAAATCAGTGCCCACCCCTCTCACGCATCAGCTGTCCGTTTGTCGTTGTCTGTCTTCTCTCGCAAGTCGACCTTGTCTGCCCATTTCACTTTCCCTCTGTTCATTTCGTCTGACGACGGGTCGATGTCACCAACTTGACAATTTACGAGTACAACTCGATATNATAATGTTTGAATATGGGAACCACATTATGTCGGATAAATTTAATTTGCAAAACAAGCAAATCATTCGAATTTAAGGAGGACGCGCCAAAACGCTTTTTTGTGTTCCAAATGTAAATGTTGGCCTGTCTCTAGGTTCTTTTGATCAAATGACATTAATGTGGGGGTCGACATTCTTGGCTGTCCACGAGCCAACCTCAAATTTGTTGCGAAATATCTGGCGGAGTAACTTTAAGGCAATTAACTAAGAGATTGGACACACACTGTGGACGGTAGCATTACGAGGAAATGTCAACGAATGCTGGACAACCTTCGAATCAACTATGAGAGACTTGATTGAACGATATTGTCCCGCCAAGAAACATCCAACCGGAAACAAACCGCAATGGGCGACGACATCGGTTAGGAAGGAAATCCTAAAACACGCAATTTGTAAAAATCTTCTCAAAAAAGAGGAATTCAGAAACCTTTCAGGAATTTAGACAACAACGAACCTCATGCATGATACGTATCGGAGAAGTACAAGTTTCTTATGAACTGAAGCTCCTGTAAGAGGTGCAACAAATCACCAAAAGCACTCTACGCAAATATAAGGAGCAATACAAATAACCGGGATCATTTGGCAACCCTAAAGGACAAAAATAACCAAACTGTGGCAGATGGCTTTCAAAAATCCGAGCTTTTTTCCGAGTTTTTCCAAAGTATCTATACCACGGAGCCACCCGCCTCGTCCTGTTCTCTGCTACAGCTTGTCAAATAATCACTTATAAGTACAGTATATTTTTACACCGCAGTTAGTTTGAGCAGAGTTAAATAAGCTGGATCCGGCCATGTCACCTGGACCAGATGTGATCCCAAATGTACTCCTACGCCAGCGAGCTGAAGAATTAGCAAAACCACTCTGTAAAATCATCCAAAAATCGCTAGAAACAGGCAAAATACCTGACATGTAGAAGTTGGCAAACGTTATACCTACCCATAAAGGAGGATCATGGCTATGTCCCAACAACTACCGTCCGGTAAGTCTGACATGCATTTCCTGTAAACTGATGGAAAAGTTAGCTGAAAAATAAGTTACACCACTCGATATATTCCGCTGTGACATTAATTCAGTTCAACATGGCTTCTGAGGAAAGTGGTCCTGTATCACAAACCTCCTTACGTCACTCTAACATTGGTCAAATGTCTTGGATGATGGACATCCAGTAGAAGACATTTACTTCGACTTCAGCAAGTCGTTTGAATGCGTCCCACATAAGCGCATCGTTCAAAAAATATCAGAAATAAGGATATGAGGAAATCTTCTGAACCGGATTTAAGATTTTCTAAACGGTCGTAGACAAACAGTCACTGCGGGTGGCTACTTCTGAGAGTGGGTGCCTGTTAGACGTAGAATCCCACAGGGGTCAGTTCTTGGGCCGCTCATAATAATTTTCTACGTAAATGATCTAGTACGAGATGCGAAGTCGGACATAGCGCTCTTTGCAGACGATCTTAAACTTTAAAGATTGATAAAAGACGGAGATGACGTCAAGACACTACAAGAGGACTGAGAGAATTTGCACGCTTGGAGCGAAACATGGTGCATGAAATCCAACGTCAAAAATGTGCAGTGATGCACGTAGTATCAGCGAGGCGAAGTACAAATGCACCCGCACGACAGTATCTTCTGGAAATTCAACCACATAAAACCGTAGACGTACAAAAAGATCTCCGAGTATTCATTGAAGAGGATCTACGCGTCACCACTGGGTGTTCTAAAGTCTCTGCGATGGCAATGCCAGTTATGAGCGCGATACGCAGAACGTTTATTCACTTGATTACATATGTCTTTGGAAAAGTATATGGGACTTGTGTGCGGCCGCGCTTGAAACATGCGGTATAGGCTTGTCGGCCGTGGGTTCGAATGGATATAGATATCCTTGAAGGTGTTCAACGACGTACTGCAAAGGCTATTCATGGCCTCAAACATTTTACTTACGAACAGCGCCTGACGGCCTTGGACCTCTATTCCCTCCACTACAGGCAGGACAGACGTGAACTCATAGCAACGTTTCAGTTTATATGAGGACTTAAGCTGGATGTCGACTAGGAAACTTTTTTTAAATGGCACCCAAGTCTAATCTCAGAAGACATGATGACCAGCTTAAAAAGGAACTTATCCACACAAATCAACGTTCCTCCTTTTTTTCTCACAGTGGGTCATATGCCAATGAAACTCTTAGCCGGTGTATGTTTTTAATTCCCCTACCGTGAGTGTCTTTCAGAGACACTTGGATACTTACCTGCTGAAAGTCAACCGGAATTGCTGAAGACTGATCTCACGGATAACTGAAATGACTATAAATATACTACTAACTTGACTTCAAAAGTTACTTTTTTGTGCGCTTATCGTGAACCATATGGAAATTTTCACAGTCCGAATGCGGTGAACAAAGTTTTTCGTAATTATTTCGCGAATAACATACCCCTTCGGCATTCATTTTACATTATTAGATTTATGAGTTCTCCTTGCTAAAACTACAAGCAAAATGTTTGCAATTTAACTGTTTCCCTTACATCTGTACCGTCTAATTGAGTTTTCAGGACTTCTGTCATTTACTTCAAATGTACCTACTGATACTGATTATTATGTTCGATGTCTTTCATAAGATATCATGGAGGGTTTATTAAATGTCGCAGTCGATATGACTATGTCGTACACCTCATAGGGACATTAATAAGCGGACACGCACTAATAGAACTTATAATCAGACACTTTTGTTAAAACGAAAGATAATCTCTCCTAGAATATTAAATTTGAAGTTGATGAACGTTGCTACCACTTGCGTAATAGAAGTCATATTTTTGAAATCTCTATTTAGAATATATTTCAATAAAATAAAAATCAAAATACGTGCCTATTAGACGGTCATTTCTATCGAGTGTGGTTTTTGCAGGAATCAAAAAAACAATCTATTCAAAAGCCAGAATGCTGGCGCGTGCTAAATATTATGGGATTTTTCCGCAGGCAAATCAGTATTACTCCACAACCCAAGTAATCTTTCCCAATCGAAAAGGATTTTTGGAATTTCGGCTAACATTTTATGATATCTCGAGAATACTTGCAATGGGTTAAACTTCCTTTCAAGTCTTGCACCCTTACAGTGGTAACGATTTTGGTATAAACTCGCTTCCAAAGGGCTAGAATTATTTGCTATAACGAGGTGCTGAATGCAGGAATGAACTCCTCAAAGAAGCTCTTCTTAAGCGTGGGTATGCTTTACGCTTTAATCACAGGTAGAGGAAATCTATACGGCCACAATTGACGGAGTCTTTTGTCCCGAAAATGCTACTATTTGTATCCTTACCTCCAAGGGCTGATAGTATCATAAATATTATCCAATGACAGCTGCAGTGCAGAGGGACGCCCCTCTACCGACAGGACACAAGCCCGTGTTTCAGTAGTTAGGAATACTGGACTTCTGACCAACAGTTCGCGAGTTCGAGCCCCAGGTTGTTCGCACTCTGGGGTTGTGTTTGACTTGCCAAAGAAGGCTAATAAGCCAGAAATGGTCATTCCAGTCTCTCTTGTCTTTGTCGATTGTACCATTCTGCCTATGTCATGCGCTGCTGTGCGGCTGCTAGTTGTGTTCGATAGAGAGCATGCAAGCCACAACAGTAAGAGTGAGTTCCGTTGAATTGACGCGTGAGGGCCCCTCCACCATAGTATATTCCCGATCGCAACCGACAGGACAGGAGCCCATATCTCAGTGAATAGAGGCATTGGACTTCTAACTAACAGGTTCCGAGTTCAAGCCTCGGGTGTTCCAGTCTTCGGCGTTTGTCTATGACTGGCTGACGACAGCTACTAAGCCAGAAAAGGCCATTTCAGTCACCCGTGTATTTGTCGGTAATACCACTTCAAACTTAGCCTATGAATTCACATGCACTTGCGGATGCAAGCACAGTGGGCGAACGAAAATGCCCTTGGCAACTAGTTCTATTGAGCTCCTACCCGGACAGCTTCGAAAGCCAGAAAACAAATCCCCCGTTATCTCATTACAAAACACCTGCTTGACCCTTAAACATCTTTCCAAGTCCTTGCTCGGACACGAACAACTCGTACTTTTGCCTTACCAGGAGGGCGTCTATATGAGTGAAATCATATCTATGTTTACAACTGGAAGCTGTAGTTAACCGAAATTTGCCATGCTAGTCTCTGGCTCCATGGCTTTCAAATTCCTCCTTTTTTGTTAACGTATCCAACTCTATCCCCCCCCCATATTCCGTTTAGGTTTCTAATTTTATTATTTGACCGGCATTACCCAAAACCATGACCTTGCTGTTTCTGAATGGTTTTCAACATGAATTCAAACCGTTGTTTTCTTTCCACATGTTATAAAATGAAAGAAGGCAGCCGATGAGCCGTCTCGCAATATGTTGGTACTGATAAATCCTAGCCCTTGCTCGTTTAGTTTAATTTTGTCCCGGGGGAAAAGACATCGAGGTCAAATACATTTTGTAGAAAGCATGCAGGTTATATGATCATTTCCAGAAAAGCCAGCATTTTGGCAAGTTCTCAACATAATAGAATTATGCCGCGCGAGATAATTAATTTAAAAGCCACACCTAACAAATGCTTCCTAACCGAAAAGGCGTTCCATACCCTGTAGAAATTTTAGTGTGTATATTTAGTTGTGCACACATTGCGCGGGTGGATGGCCCCTGTGGTGTACTCACATTCATCACATCGATCGATAATGTTCAGCAAATGCTCAACTGCAAGTATGGCTCGATACTGTATTCTCCACTCCGTACTATTCAGGATTCAATACAATCTCTACTGCCGTCAAACTTGTGCCTTTTGTCCGTGAGGCGTCATGACGGTCATGTTTGCAATTTTGTCTATTGCTGCAGCGGCCATGTCAAATTAATGATAAGATCCGGGTCTGGGGCGTCAAAATGACGTCCGAGCTGTTGCCAAGGTATTCGCATTTCAGACTAAAACAGAGGTCCCCCGAAATACTTACAATGGTCCCTCAGACAAGAGGTTTATTATCCAACGGCGGGAGGTTTTCGAGAGGCTTTGAAAATGGCGCCCCATTATTGTCGTCTTTCTGACTCGCGAAAGCCGCAGGGCACTTTCCCATACCAAGACAGTGCATGAGTTAATGAATACGCATCAGCGGGCTTTGCGCATCTTCAACCTCCGTAGAGGCGCGAAGATCTGCTCATAAGGTCACCCATAGTTTATCTAATGGAACACGTGAATCAGACTATCACACAACCACCAAATAGAAGGCCATAGACAGAAGAAGGAGTGAGAGTTGATGTACATCTGGCGGCCCTAATCCGGGCGCACCTTACGATTCTGCGATTCTCACGACTAGCGGCGCGTGAACACCAGCAGAGAGACGGTGTTCACCCACCCACAGCTTTGCAACTTTCTAATTATCTTCCAGGTCGAATCAGGCGTGCTCTCGCTTCAGACGTTATGACGCATGCGCTGCTCTCCCAACGCCGGACGTACCCTTGGTGGCTACGGACCTCCATCCAATCCCTTCCCCAGTTATTTTGTACGGAGTAATCCATCCTCTCCGCTGGCGCCTGTCTCCTCCTGCTCCTCCACCTTCTTGTCCTTGCCTGGTGATGTTATTATCTCATTGTGGATTTTTCTACCGTGACCGTCTGAGTAAAGTTTATTTCTGTCAACCCGTATGACTGATTTTCACTCAGCAAAGGACGTTATACCACCCAACAGCGGAGGAATTGTTCGGGCATCGAAGCGTTCAAGATTGTCAATAGAATCAAAGGGGCGAGCCCCAGGAATCAGTCTTGAAGAAGGAGACATGATTGATGGGACGAAAGCTTTATTAGCCTGACTTTTCGGATTCCTGCTCAGACGCATCATCAGAGGGAAAAGCAGATACGGGTGGCTCATCTACAAGGGGCTGCAGTATTTATAGAATGCAGTCGCCGTGCTACTCCATGTCTGTGAATAGTCACGTCTCTCACTTTCATCAGAGATCCATGCACTTGGTTTGCTAATTGTCTGATGGTTGATATTCGCGTCGTTAATTGCTGCAATTTCATCATGTGCGTTGGATGTTGATATGATGCTTGCTCAACCATCTGATCCACTGACCCTGGCGTTGGGAAAAGTGTTTACCTGTGCGCTTCCTGAGTGGCTAATTACTCCGTCAAGGCGAGGTCCCAAATGTACATAGAAAACGAAAAGGAGCATGGATGAAATTTCAATGTCTGACTGAAATTCCACTCATCAGTTAGTGTTCTCTGGTGTCTAGTATTGCGGGTGATCTGGCGGGAAGCAGCGCGAACTGCCGACACACAAGCCGTGGCTGGATCGTTGGGGCGGCGTGCCTCAACCAGGACAGGTCGGCACCTGCCACATTGAGCGATAGCGTTTAACAAACATTCAGCGTCAAGCTTCTATTTCGTAGCCGTACCTGTTAGGAGTGAGGGTCAGAGTTTAGGGGTTCCGGTTAGGAGTTAAAGGTCAGAGTTATGGATAAGGGTTAAGGTTAGGGGTTGAGTTTTAGGGTTATGGGCTAGGGTTAGAGGTAAAACCGGGGTTTGTCTACCGCAGGTATGGCTACGAAATAAGATTTGGCCTATTTGGCTACAAGCGTGGTTCGACACTCAAATCTTTTCTTATGCTTTCAGGTTAAATTTCGGCCTTTGATGTTGTACTCACTTTATTGCCGCCAAGCTAGTCTTACAATGATCCCTCCTGGAGAGGTCGCACCCAATTTTTCGTCTCTCATTGTAGCTGTTCTGTAAGCATTCTCTCCAATGTCACCTCTGCAGTCACAGTCCTATACTGCGGCGAACACCACCGCTCGGTTGCATCGTACATCGGTCTCGGTAATTTCTAGAGAATCCACCATACTGCCTTGGGCGAACAGGCTACCGTAGCCCTGATACATACCTGTCACACGGGACAAACATGCCCAAACAACCACAGAACCATACACTGCTTAAGCCTATCATTAAGTTCTTCCCTTTAAGTCAGTCACAAGTGTGTGTCCCTCAGTTAGCAGTAGCACTTTACACCTAACTCGTGCGTAACGCATGCTATGAGTCATTGCTTGGGAGAGTTGTCAATTGAAGTGATGCGTGTTCTGACTTGCCTATCGCCATGCTGGCTGTATGAGTAAAGCAAGGTCTGTTGTGGCTAGCTGTCTCATGTGCGAGTGTTGTGGAGTACTGCAGTCGGTAGCGAAGGCTATGTGGATGAAAAAATCGCGTCTGGACTATGTTGTTTAGCTTTAAGTTATGGGGCATACATTTATGATAAGGACGTTTGTACTGTGATAATGCCGTTAGGCGATATGCTCAGGTGGGCTGTTTATGACAGTTTGCATCGGATCTACATGTCCTGGGTCGCCTATCTCAAGACAATGGATCTGCTAATCTTAAAGAAGGAGACGTGATCGCTAGGACAAAAGCTTTATTAACCTGATGTCTCGGATTCCTGCTCGAATCCGTCATCAGAGACAACAGCAGACACGGGTTGTCTCTGACGCTTTGCACACAAAACGTCGGCTGCTGATGCTTCTTCGTGTTGATGGTCATTGCCAGAGTATTGAAGGCAACTTGGCCAAACACGAAACCTCTTAGCGTTAAAAGCAATGCGAACAGTATAACAAGGCCATGCGATGATTATTTGTCTCATCATATGTAAAAGTACTATTTGGCTTGAACGGTATACGTACGAGTAATCAGGCTCTTCGCCCTTACTTGAGGTCAGATCGGGACGTAAATTAAAGCCATTTTTGATAGATCATATATTTTTCTTAGGGGCGCAGAAAAGCGTTGTCGATAACAAAGAACTTGTTTTAATATTTTTTCTTATTTTAAATTGAATTCGATGAATGCTCACCCCCTGAATGCAATGCAAATAAATATAAGTGGAGTTTGCAAACGAGCAACATGAATCTTACCCGATCCTAACTGACGTAGTTGTTTGAATATTTGCATAGGATACTCCCAGTTGGCTTAATTACAAGAGTTATCACATCGACTTAGGAATCTTCCGAACTTTGTATCGCATTTCTTTCACATGGCAGAATGGGCTGTTTACAGTTACTTGTCATCTAATGAGAACGTCAGAAATACCTTGGGAGTGAACAGGCAATGCGTGAATTAATTCAGGACTTGTAGTTGTGTTCGCTCATGGGGATCAACCATGAAGGAGCATCGACAATAAACCAAAACCCGACGTCCATACAAGGCACTTACGATGTTTCATTCACGATATTAGAACTCTTCTATATTGTGGACAAATGAATGCGGGCTCCATTTTGGAAAACGAGAAGGTACCGGACATTAATTCCCGATTTCCTCTTGTTGGCACATTTAAGGAGAAAACCTGCTAGGGACTCGATGCGCCTACTTGCTTGGCTTAGTAATACAACTGGGGTGGTAAAACGATAAGCAGCTCCTTTTCCATAACCGTTTTGATAATTTCATTATGCTTTTCTAGTCATGCAGTTTTATGACAGCGACAAATGAAGTCTATAGAGGTATTTGACGTATTTATTTCTAAAAACCGTTTAACAAAACCGCTAAGCAGCAAATTAACATGAAAGAGGAGAAAAAATCACGCCCCACATCTCCTGAAAAATAAACGCTAGAAATAGATTCCACAAACCGCTGGAATACAAAGACAAGATGATCTGGCAAATGTTTCATATACAAAAAATTTGTGAATCAAACAGACACAAGAATCCAGACAAATAACTCATAGTCGATTCTGCTAAGGAGCTCGTAACGCGTTTGCGTTATTCCATCCTCTCTCCAACGAGAAGCGACATTCTCCTGAGTAGTAAGTTTGAACCTCTCAGCGTTCTTCTCTCGCGAATGATTTGAATCGAATTCGTCAAAAATTCCATCATGATATGCGGGTCGGTCAACCTCAATATTGTTTAATCGTAGCCGGATGGCTAAATCATCATCCTCACCGCCCCAACCATAGAAAATATTGGAAGCGCCATTAATCTTTTCGACATGTTCCCATGACAGGGCTGTAACGGCTCCCAAAAAGTCTTTATACAGCCTAAAAACAAAATGAGTATTTTTGAAGCAAAGCATTTGCTAAAAAACATTCTTAAAAGACACTGGGTGCTAATATTTAGTGTGAGTCCGCAGTTTATTCTAACATTGCAGTTGCGGCATTGACATATTTCACCGTTCAGCAATAAAGCGAACAGTTTTTACTAGGGACAAATTCCAACGTTTTATGGCACTCAATTCTTAGGTTAGAGGTACTATGTCCATAGCACGGTATATTAATTTAGTAAAGAACAACGACGACATTAATCATCTAGTGGCCAGTATAATGGGCGTTTTACTTATACTGCATATAATATTGCTTTTACTTTTAATAAACTTTGGCATACTATAGATTTTCGGATCAACTTTAAAAAAATAATGACCATTAGATTGTACATTGTGTGGTGGGGTCTCCAGCTAATTATTTTTATTTATATAAGCGACTCGAATTTTTTTTAAAAACAATTCTTTTTCCCGAAGGCCGCGGTTGCCCAGTGAATGAATAACCAAAAAATTACGATGACAACCGCTTGATTAAGGAAGCAACTTTGACGCCAATCTCTCACCATTTTGTTCCGGCCTCAGAACGGAATGCAGTTGTCA
This sequence comes from Spirometra erinaceieuropaei, assembly GCA_902702965.1. Taxonomy (NCBI): domain Eukaryota; kingdom Metazoa; phylum Platyhelminthes; class Cestoda; order Diphyllobothriidea; family Diphyllobothriidae; genus Spirometra; species Spirometra erinaceieuropaei. The sequence goes on along the minus strand of CACRXP010001491.1, from coordinate 25,543 downwards.
GTTGCCTAACATTTTTTCCACACTCGTATACAGTGGAAAGGGATATTGGCACCTTGTCGACATCGTGGAAGATGAAGCAGTCTATTCCATGTAATCTGTCGCCAGTAACGCTTTTTCTTATCTCCTTGACAGCGACATTGAATAGCTTGGCCCGATTGAATGATTGATTGCCGGCCTGCTCCGTGATAACTATGACGTATTGTCGCTTTTGCGTCCTGAGAAATGGCAGCATACGAGTTAGAAATTTGGACAAATGCGCCTTCCGATTCCTGTAGGGCACAATAATGGCCACTTTCTCGCTTTCATGAGTCAACATCGCCCGAGATGTTTGCCTCAGCACCTGGTCATTAACTTCACTTAATTCGGAATTGTACGCTGGCAGTTGAGGGCGGAATGAGATGCTGTTATTGACTACACTGCCTGTTGGGTTCTCCATTTGTCGTTTCAAGTGCAAGGACATGTTTCCAATAATCGTCAAGTCGGAGATTTTTATGAGCGAATAGACTTCATTGGAAAAACAATGGTAGAATATCAGAATGATGACCAGGAGGACTATTGGAGTTGCGTAGATAAACAATCGCCGGGTGCTTGTTCCAGTCATTGTCGCGCTTGTCACTCTGTTCTAATAGCGGTCAGCAAAAGACTACGAAGCGACCAGTCGTCTGTAATGCAGCACTCTTCTTATAATTAAAGGGAACGAAATGACGGTAAAGACGGTGACTTCGAAACTGTGATATAACTGGTCAATCAGAGTAACGCCCCCTAAATTAACATTGCACAGAATTCGCCGTCTTTTCTGTGTGTGAAAATGCAAATTGCGTCAGACATGCACTTGCTCGAATCACATTAAAAATTCTACGCTTTATTTCGCAACGACAATCCGCCTTTCATATGTAAGCATAGATTTCGGTTGGTTGACGTTCGCCGAAATATGCAACCTTTTGAATGAATTGGCGCTTTCAGAAAATGTCACCAAATTATGTCTGTGATTCGCTAACAGAGTTCCCGACTTGTAATGCAGTGGTATTCTGCCTGATATAGGGCTTGACTTTTCCTTTTTGGTATTTCATATTAGACCTCTTGCCAACTAGAAGCGTGCTGTTTTCGATTAAGCAGTCATTGCTTGTTTTCGTGAGCACACGCTGACGTTTCCGGTCTCAACTAGCGATCGGGGTTTTGTTTAGGTGAATGAAGGCAAACAAGCCTAAAGTAATCCTGTATGAGAATCCCGCCAGACTCTGTCATAACCCATATGATATCCCCTCTGATAGATTGACCGACTTCGGCCCAGTAGGTAGTTGCCTGTTCATGACCTCTATCACACATATGGAGCTTGTAAACTGGTGTTTGCAAAATTGTGACTGAATATATATAATAGAATTAAAGACTTGAGTCCCCGGACATCAATCAGAAGAAAGAGCTATCTCGGAAACTATGTTCGTATTACCCTGGCGTATCAAAACAGACAATCTTTAATCGTAGAAGTTGAGCAGCGTATGGCATCACGCAATATTTATGGAGGGAGGGATGACATTCATGTTAACAGGGTGTCGATTATACAGGGTAATCATTAATCGAGTTTGAAGCTCATTTCCCGCATGCGCGCAGGGATCTTCTCTGTAGCGCAGGGACAGTGGGGAAGGGAGGGTGACAGCTGTCAAGCTGCCTTTTGCTCGTCGGGTGTCGGCGTTTAAACGTTGATGGTCATCGTCTGCACTCGCGCTCACCTTAGTGGCCGTCCGGGGTCGCTGGCCTTGTGTGCATCCATCTGAACGAATTTTGCTCATCTGCCTGATCAGTGGTTGAGGCTACATTATTGATGTCAGTGCCTTCGTCGAGCCCGAATTTCGAATTGGCCACGTGCAGGTCCGTCGTATGCTCGCCCGTACGATGACAGATCGTCTGCATGCGAAACGTTACGGCAATACAATCATAGTTCCCGTGGTCGCCTCTTCTTCTTATATTTATATGTGCGTACATGTATACGCCGCGTACGGCTGCTGCTTGGCATCAAAGAAGGTCCGGTAATGCAAAACGGCCGAGTGAGTTCCGTAAAAACGATCGGTGAGCAACCCTCTACCAATGCATATATATGCATAATGCAGCTCACTAGGAATGCAAGACTGAGTGTCAAAGGTATACTTGTCATAAAGACATATATATCAGCGAGGAGAGATGACGGATAATGCGGGTAGATTGATTCAGTACTGTTTCGGGGTTATTGTGACTTAATTCAGCCAATCATAACCGTGAACACAAGCAGCTGGGACCAGAAACACAAAAATGCACACAGACGCACCTGGCGCAGTTGATCCACCACTGCGGTCTACCAGATGGGTCATGAGCTTTTCATCGAACCGAAGTTCATCAGTGCCTCGCCACCTATCATTCTCTGTCGCTGCAGATCGGGTATTTATTCAATCGGTAATGGACGCACAAAGATCTATTGGCTTCAGGAAGCAAACAAGCTCCGTATGGGTGGCAATGGTCATGAAAAGGCAAACAATTACCAAGCCGAAGTCGGCCAAGTCATTATATATACACATATGCATTGAACAGTTGACGTAGTGCGCATTTCGAGATCATATGATGACTATAGAAGGCGCGTCGAAAAAATCGAGCTGGTGGCACAAACCCATCGTTAGACGAAATAAACAGAGGAGAAAGTGAAATGGTCATACCAATTTGATTGGCGTGACAGGTCAGCCACTAATAGGCAAGCAACTAATGTATGAAAGGAAGTATGAAGACATAATTAGACTAGGATCTGTGGTGGGGGAGAGAAGAGGGACCTATTGCGGCTCCCTGTGTTAGAAGGTAGGGGGATGACGATTCAATGTGATTTCGGTCGGTGGACTTAATGATCGTCGATCTGGCATGCGGGTAGGATTGAAGAAGGAGACACGATCGCCGGGACAAGAGCTTTATTAGCCTGACGTTTCGGATTCCTACTTGAATCCATAATCAGAGACAAAAAAGCAGAAACGAGTGGTTGCTGCACAAGGGGCTGCGGTATTTATAGGATGCCGTAGCCATGCTACCGCATACCTATGAACATTCACGGCTCACCCATTCATCCATGATCATCGCACTTGGTATGATCATTGCTTAATGGCCGACATTCGAGTCGATAATTGCTGCAATTTTATCACGTGCGTTGGATGTTGGCGTGATGATTGCTCGACCATCGGACGCACCGACCCCGGTGTTGGGAAAAGTGTTCACATCTGCGCTCCTCGCATGGCTTGTTACTCCGCCTAGGCGAAGTTTTAGCACGCAGTGTGGAGTGGGAAGATCGCTGCACTTCTTGCTGGACTGGGGGCCAGTAAACCATGATTCCAGTAGCTCTCGGCTCACGTGGTTGTCAACCCTTGCGAGAATTTCGGCCTCATCGAATTCGAATGTGTGGCCGGATCTCATCGAATGATCCGCAACTTGAGAGCTGGCGTCATTTCTGCGCACCGCTGCCGCGTGTTCGGTCATTCTCGTTCGGAGCTGTCTTTCGGTTTCTCCGACGTATTTGCGTTGTCCGCAACTGCACCAGATCCGATAAATTACTCCAGACGTTTCTTGCCGTGGCAGTGGGTCTTTCGGTTTCATGATCAGACGCCTGATGGTTGCCTCCGGTCTGTGTGCCACTCCAACGTCAAGTGGTGCGAGAAGGCGGCCGACAGCTTCCGAAACGTTCTTGACATACGGAAGTGCCCGCCAAGACTTGGTGTCCGTGCGGTTAGATTTTCGTCCCTTTTGCGTATGCACCGGTCGACGAAGTTCCGCGGGTAGCCACTGGCTTTAAAGACCCGTCGGAGTTATTGTAGTTCAGCAATTTTGTCTTCCGGCTCTTTGCAGTGCGTTTCGACACGCCGATAGAGCGTCCTTACACAACTGCGTTTGTGGCTGATTGCGCGGTTACTGTTGAAGTTCAGTACTTGCATCGTATTTGTCGCTTTCCTGAACACTTTGGTCTTTAGTCCACCACAATCCTTGCGGCATACGAGGACACGTGTGCAACTTGTACAACAACCACCCATTTCTGCTCTTTTGTCTCTGATGATGGATTCGAGTAGGAATCCGAAACGTCAGGCTAATAAAGCTCTTGTCCCGGCGATCGTGTCTCCTTCTTCAAGACTACTTCCTGGGACTCGGCTCTTCGCTTCCATTGGCAATGCGGGTAGCAGTCAGTGATCCTTCGTGACCCTTTGTCGCTCGTGTTTGCGCACTCCCTTGAATGCGACCATCGTTTCAATTGGGAAGGAACTGAAATTGTTGCCAGAGCAAACACCAGACAGGCCCGAGAATTCCTCGAGGCCTGGCACTCTAACACAACAAGCATCAATCGCCATGTCGATCTGGATGCTCATTACGAAGGGCTGCGTACCCGGCTCACTGACTTACGCCCACAACCTAACAACAGCCGCTAAGCCATACCACGCCCCGGATAATCGGACTATTTCGCCCCCCCCCCTCCCTACCCCAGACACAGCGAACCGCAACCCTAATCCCTAACACCTCTACGTTCGATTGCTGACTTCTACCCGCATGCCGGAGCGACGATCATTAAGTCCACCGTCCGATGTCACATTGAATCGTCATCCTCCCCGTACCCTCTAACACAGGGAGTCGCAACAGTTCCCTCTTCCCTCCCCCACCACAGACCCTAGCCTAATTATGTCACCACCCCCCCCCTTTCATACATCAGTTGCTTACCTATCAGTTGCTGCCCTGTCACGCCAACCAATTTGGTCTGACCATTTCACTTTCTCCTCTGTTTATTTCGTCTGACGACGGGTTGGTGTCACCAGCTCGAAAATTCACGAGTACAACTCAATTTTTCCGACGAGCCTTCTATCTTCATCATATTATCTCGGAATGCACACTACCTCAACCATTCAACATATCTTTGGGCGTCAAACGCTTATTCTTACTAGACGTTGGGAGAAATTCGAACAGAGGCAGGCTACAACTCACGAGCAGCTGACGTTCCTTCATCGATGTCGCGATCATGGCATCCTATCGAAGTCGCTTTGTTTCAAGCCCACACTGCCGAATGAGACTGATAGGCTACTTGCACGCAAATACGGATTTCGCGTTTTGATTGCTATCATATCAGACGTTTAGCGTCGTCTTTGCAGATTCTATGCAACGATATTGGACCTCCAAAGCCATTGTATCTCAGCATTGCCTGAAAATGTGTCCGGGGACGTGCTAAAACGAATAAATGCCACCGCTTTAGACGCCAGGATGAAAAAGCGAGCCGATCTTCGAGTGAAACGGCAATCCCTTCTTCGCCCTCTCAGCGAAATCAGCTGGTCGACAAGAATTGTTAACCCGTCTAAAAGGGGTCTTACATCCGCTGAACTGAGTCTATTATCCAAGGGAACAAAATTCAGCCACACTGATGCTGCGCCCACAAACTTCCTAGCGAACCTTGAACTTATTTTACTGACCTCTGCTGTGCCTGAACACATGCGCGCGGACATACGAAGCTGTGTCATTGGTCTACTTCGACAAAAGAAGCACCACCAAGTCTTGCCTATCGATGAAGTAAAGGGGTTACACTCCCATAAGACAGACGACAGTATAGTGATTTTGTCTGCTGACAAAGGTGGCGCGACCGTCATCATGGAAAAGAGTGATTACGTCCACAAGACAAACGAAGTCTTTAACAACACGGAACCCTACGCACCATTCGCGGAGGACCCCACCAAGAAGCAAGCCGCAGCTGTAAAAAGGAAGGTCAATGAGCTTACTCGACTGAAACTCATAACCCCCCATGATTCCAAGCGCATGATTCTCAACGACCACCGAATAGCCCATGCATATGGCCTCCCAAAGGTGCACAAAGAAGGTGCGCCGTTGAGAATCATAGTGCTGTTTATTGGATCACCCACCTACACCCACGCTAAATGGTTCTACAGGCACCTGAAGCACCTTGCCAATGGCTCACAATATAGCATCAGAAAATCTTAGGCATTTCTCCAGAAGATCCAAGACCTCAAAGTAAGTCCTGGTGAGTGTATTCTATCGTTTGATGTGGTTGCCCTGTTTTCCTCAATACCACATGACCTGGCGATTGAGAGCCTAACAAGACGCCTGCAAGATAATCCAACCAGCATTCCCACAGAACACGTTTCGGACATGCTTAAACTCTGTCTCAATAACTACTGCCAATTCAATGAAAAGTTTTATCAACATGTTAGGGGTGCACCAATGGGATCGCCAATATCCGGTCTACTAGCTGAACAAGTACTATCACAACTAGTAGAGGAAGTTATGCGAACCTTTAAACCAAAAATGTGGCTCCGATACGTAGATGATACGTTTGATATCATGAAAACCTGTGAAATTGAACAATTTCATTTGAGTCTGAATAGCGTCTTCCCAGCTATCCAGGTTACTCGTGAAGAGGCAACAGGAGGCATTCTCCCGTTTCTAGACGTTAGTATCCGAACGCTCAGTGATGGTGGCCCTGTCACGACCGTCTGTCGAAAAGACTCCAGTGCTGACGTCATTCTTAATTACAAAAGCAAACATCCTGCGGCTCATAAAAGGAGCTGTATCCGAACCCTTTTCCACCGGGCTTATCGCTACTGCAGCAACGATGATTTACTTAAGAAAGAACTTGCTTTCCTGTATAGGTTATTCCGACTCAACGGATACCCGGTTAGTTTTGTGAAAAATTGTCTCAAACAACAGAGGAAGACACAAGAATTTAGTTCTCGTTAGGGACCCGAACAACGGAAATTCTAATCTTTACCCTGCATGCAGGGTATTTCCTAGGCGATCGCCCGACAACTAAACCGGTTTGGTATCTTCATTGCCCACAAGTCGGCGTCCTCTCTGCGCGCATCACTGTTCCGTGTGAAAGATCCTTTATCAAAAGAGCAGCAAATCAACGTCATCTAGCGAATCACATGTGCTAAATGCTCTTGCGACTATGTTGGTCATGCAGGCTGACAAATTGCGATGCGTATAAACGAACATAAACTAGCCATCCGCCGACTTTAGCCTTTGTCACTCATGTTCGCGCACGCCCTTGAATGCGACCATCGCTTCAACTGGGAAGGAAGTGAAATTCTTGCCGTGGCAAACACCAAACAGGCCCAAGAATTCTTCGAAGCCTGGCACTCTAACACAAATAGCATCAATCGCCATGTCGATCTGGACTCTCATTACGAAGGTCTGCGTACTCGGCTTACTGACTTACGCCCACGACCTAACAACAGCCGATAATCCATAACGGGCCCTGTATAATCGGATCATTTCGCCACCCCCTCCCTACCCCAGACACAGCGAACGGCAACCGTAATCTCAGGCACCTCTACGTTGGACCACTTACTCCTACCCGCATGTCGGATGGACTATCATTAAGTCCACCGTCCGAAATCACATTGAATCGTCATCCCCCTACCTTCTAACACAGGAAGCCGCAATAGTTCCCTCTTTTCTCCCCCACCACAGACTCTAGTCTAATTACGTCTTCATACTCCCTTTCATACATTAGTTGCTTGCCTATTTGTGACGGCCCTGTCATGCCAATCAAACTGGTATGACCATTTAACTTTCTCATCTGACGATGGGTTGGTGTCACCAGCTCGAAAAGTTTACGAGTTAAACTGGATTTTTTTCCGACGCGCATTCTATCGTTATCATATTATTTCGGAATGCACACATACTCAACCATTCAACATATATATATATATGTTGAACTATTGAAGTAATATGCATTCCCAGATTATATGATGTGTCAATTCGATGGCAAGTACTGCCAGCAGGTTAAGAGCACCCATATGGGTTCACCGATATCGGACCTACTCGCCGAACTAGTCTTACAAAGAATAGAAGAATTTGTTATTTAAGCCATCAGACCAAAGATGTGGCTCCGCTACGTAGATGATATATTCGTAGTCATAAAACGCCCGGAAGTTGAACGACTGCACCAGAGTCTTAACGGTGTCTTCCCCGCCATTCAATTCACACGCGAAGAAGCAAGAGGGGACATCCTCCCTTTTCTTGACGTCAGTGTACAAAGACTGACTGATGGCAATCTCGCAACTAGCATCCACAGAAAAGACTCCAGTGCCAAAATCATCCACAACTATGGGAGCAATCATCCTGCAGCCCACAAAAAAGCTGCCTTCGAACTCTTTTTCACCGCGCCTTCCGGTACTGTAGCAGTCAGTATATACTCAAAAGAGAACTAGCCTTCTTATACCAACTATCCCGATCTAACGGAAATCCGATTACCTTCGTGAAAAACTGTCTCAGACGTCAGAGGCAACCACAAGATCAGAGTTCAAGTGGAGAAGTGGCACAGACGAAATATTATTCCCTGCCCTACATGCGAGGAATTTCTGAAGTGATGGCCCGACAACTAAACAGGTTTTGTATCTGCATTGCTCACAAGCCGGCGTCCTGCTTACGCGCAGCACTATCCCAGGCAAAGGATCCAATACCCAAAGAACATCAAAGTAACGTCATTTACCGTAATTCGTGCACTAACTGTCGTTGTGTTTATACTGGTCACACGGGTCGACAACTTGGGACTCGCATTAATAAACACAAGTTAGCTATCCGCCGACGCGACCCCTTATCTCTTGTGTTTGCACACGCTCTTGATTGTGACCATCGTTTCAATTGGGACGGTACCGAAGTGGTCGCCATGGCTAACAGCAAACATGCACGGGAATTCCTCGAAGCTTGGCACTCCGATGCAGATAGCATTAACCGCCATGTTGACTTAGATGTCCACTACGAGGGTCTCCGATCACGGTGGACAGACTGGGGCCCACATTAAGAACAACAACAGCTAATGCGTGCCCGGACATGCATGATCTCGCCGACACGCCATTCCTCCCTAACTGCCCTACTCCCCCTCCCCCCCCCAACACGGTGAGCCACAACTTGGACCCAAAACACCTATCCTCACCTCCCGCACCCAGCACTACACAATGCACACCTCCCCCTCGCAAGGTCGACTGCTTACCTCTCTGTATGCTTTCTCAACCAGCAGTGTGACAATGCCACCTCTCACTTTTCACTTTGTCTGACGACGAGTTGGTGCAACCAGCTCGAAAATTTACGAGTAAAACTCTTTTTCCGACGGACTTCCTCCTTTCAACATATATATATATATATATATATTAATGGTAGTATACCGTACTCCCGACCTAGATACTTGCTAAAAGCCCAGACACGTGTTTCGCCGATATTCTGCCGCTGCGTGACACAGCTGCGAGGGGTTCGGCTCTTCAGTGGGACCCCCAGCGTTCTCTAGCAGTTTCCGGTATATGAACTTCAGAGAATAATCAGCTGAATAATTTCAGAAATTAATCAGTGCAGAACTTGGAGTTAAATCTCCGGCACATGACTTTTTAGGGTCAGAACCGAAATTTCAATGAACATTTGAGTCGAAGACAATCAACTACTGTGGAATATATATATATATCGATTCTCAATTACACACTAACAAAAGCGACAGCGCACATGAATTATTGGGTGGTATGATGAATGTCTGGTTACGCTACGTTGTGTAGGGAATTTTCCTTGTAGGTAATTATATAAATGATAAAGGCAGGATAATATCACAAATTCTGAGCTATGTTCTGCGTGTCGGCGTTATAGTTTCGCTTGGGGATAATTATAATATCAATTAAACGTTACGTTTCCTAACATGTCCTGCTTGTCTGTGCTTCTCATAATCTGATTTACCTGCAGAAGCTACAGACTTCCAAGTGACCTAAATTTCGTTTGCTAAAATTTGCAACATTGTAATCGCTACCTGCCATCAGAAGAACACGCCTGGATTTAAAATGTGAGATGTCTTAAAATAGCTTTCAGTGCTTAGATTTATGAATTACGAAGATGGATCAATAGCTACTTGGCAAATCCACTAACGACATTAAGGAGCAAACCTAAAATTAACGTCTATGACACCTATTCGACTGTTGGCATCGCACAGTATTTCAACGGTTCCGTTGGCATACAACGAAATACGCATGAAATACTGCGCAAATCCGTTAAAAAAAAGGAGTGCGCACATAATTCCCACACATGCCGCATGCGATGTCATGCTGACGGCGTAGTTTCATTACCAACTTTGCTCGCACGATGTTCTTCTAGTTTAAAAGTGAAGAGACGTTATGGTTTAGAATGTGCTCTCCGAAAATGCCTTTAAATTTCTTTGAAGCAGCTCTCGCACTGAAGACCACGCTTGGGGTCGGTTTTAGCATTTTTTTGACTTGGCAAGTCTGTGCTGACTTCAGGCGTTCATCTCAGGAAACCGACCAGGTATAGACAATATTTATTATCATCGATACGCGAATTCATTGAGCACAAGTGCACACTCAGTTAGTTACACTTGCTGACCGATCTCATGATATGGTGGCTGAAATTCCGAAAAGCGTTTTCAATTAGGTAGGATTACTTGGGCTCCATTGTAATACTGATTGCCTAGCAGCATAAGCCTATAATATTTTGAATTCGGCAGGATGTCAGCTTTTGAATAGACTGTTTTCCAATCTCCTATGCAAACCGTACTGGGTAAAAAAGTGGCTAGGTCTTAGCATTTATTTCCAATGGTCTTGCAAATTTAAATACATTTTATAGAGAATACGAACAAAAATATTTTTTTTTCATTCATTTGATAGAGAATCACGTCCGCATTATATATTATACTGGAAGAAGTTGCATAATTAGATTTTAAAATGTTTTGTTATTATCGATTTATTTGGAGCATGAGCAGTCGGTACACGAACGCTTTAGTTATTTCAGTCTACAAGATGCATGCGTTCCACGTAAAGAAATCCAAGCACACCTCTATTTTTTCCTTTATTCTACAAACTGTATTTAAAAATACATGGCCATGGAAAATCGATGTGAAGGTGCATGCGGCATACGTAGTCATGTCTTACCGAGTACGGTTTCTATAGGAGACTTAAAAGCAGTGTACTCAAAGGCTGACATCCTGCTGGGTCCAATATAGTATAAAGTTATGCCGTACAATAAGCCGTATTTCAACCGCGCCTAAGTAATCCTTCCTAGTCGAAATCGCATTTCAGCCAAAAATTCAGGCGATCTGTGGACTGTCATTTTTTTCGAAGTTTCCCATATTACGATTGATGTATCAGTTGAGGAACATATATTTTCGGTAACTCATCATCAGGTCGATATATTTGCATGGGTACTGATCATTCTAATTGCAGACAGGATCTAAATTCCTCTCTGAAGCATGCTTAATCGGACTCTATTTTCTCACGTCGTCCGCATAGCATAGTCCGCGTCTTGAGGAGGGTGGATTTCGGGTCGGAGGGAGGAAACTGGAGGGGTTGCAGTTAGATTGTAAGCGCTGTAACTCCGTGTGACTGCTCTCAGTGCGTTGGGACGGCGTGTGATCACCGTCTGGAGACGGCCGTGGCAGACAATCTGCTTGTGTCAGCATCTTCTGACAACAAAGGGCCGGGTTCGCTAGTCGAATGGCTACTGCTTCGGCTGTGGTTGACACCCGTTTGTGCTGGCCTTTTGCAGACGTGTGCCGGTGCCCTGCAGATAACTTTGAAGGCTTAATTTAGCGTCCGTTGGGTGGTTCGTGTCGATTAGATGTGCGAGAAATGAACTCGAAATCGATCGATTTTCCCCTCTGCCTAGCCAGGCTGGCATGTGTTCGCGTATCCTCTTTTCCAGACACCTTGTTGTACGGCCAAACTATCCACTTACACAGGAGCAGTTGGATGAATAAATACACATGGATGTTGCCTGCCACGGCAGCCGGTCTCTGCCCCCAACCGTGGTAGGGTGGGGGGAGATTGCAAAGAATAGGCGCAAGTTCGCCGCGGGCAAGGCACTCGGCAGAGCTGTCCTAAGACGTCGTCTCACTAATTCGCTTGCTGCGTCTCCTAGAAAAGGCTGCCTTAGAAATAAGTCTTTCTTCTCTGCAGTTGCAACGGCTGGCTTTTTGGCACGCTCCCTAGTATTCTGGAGGAGGAATCGCTCTGGATAGCCATCTTTCCGAAGCGCATTTTGCAGCTGCTGGACTTCGGCTTCTGCAGTTTCAGGAGTGCAGATGCGTCGCACTTTGGCCGCCAGTCCATGGACTAAGTTTCATTTTAGATTTAAGGGAAGACAATTGGGAATATTTATGTATTTTCCCGTCCAGGTTTTCTTTCTGAATATCGTGCCTTGGTTGGATTCATCCTCTTGTCTGTGTAGAAGCACATCCGGGAACGCGATTTCGTTATTCGCCTGGGGTCTCTGCGGTAAACATTAGAGAGTGGTGCGCCCGTGAACCTTGTGAACTAGGTCGCTGATGTCGGTGGTATGAGTCGTCAAGCGAAAGGTACCGTCCATATATCGACCGTAGAATTTAAGGTCATTAATGGTATCTTTGAGACTCGTTTGCTCGACCTTGTCCATGATGACATTTGCGAGAAACGCTCCACGATCAGTACATCTTGATATGTATTTCCTTGTCACATTTGCCTCCGCAAGTCTGGTGTGAAACTAGAGGAATCTATTCACTTCCTTTACCACCGAGGACTCTTAAGACTGTCACAGTTCTGCGAAAATTTCTATATTATGATTGAAGAGTCATTTGGCGGGCGGCGTGGGAACATGCAGTCCGATTAACCCTGCACCTGAGTAGTATTTATATACTGCATACAGTTAGAATGATCATTACTCATATATATGTATCGGCCTGATGATGAGTTACCGAAAACATATGTAAGTCAACTGAATCTTCAATTCATGAGGTCGGCCACTCGCTGTATGTGATATGTGTCCTATGTCACAGTGTTTGTTGTCGCCAGACGAGAGAGCCTGGGCGACAGAAGATGGCAGGTGGCGGGACATCGATAAACTTTGATTTGATGCGGTGCTTATGCTCCATCTGATTCCATTGTTGGACCATTTGCGCCAGATGTGTGGGCACAGTTTTGCGTTTCCGATCCCCGCCTGATGACCAGGGTTGAAAAGGGCTTCGTTGCACGGTGTACCAACATATAATCTGGCAAAACGGCTATTCTGCAAGCTGAAGTCTTTTAACTCGAACATATTCACGACCGCCTATTCATCGTCTCAGTTACTATAACAGTTGAGTACATTCGATTTAGCGAAGGCGAGGTCATAATGTTCTTTATAGTGAATGAAAATACGTCAAAATGCTTAATGCCTAATGCGTTAATGTTCTTGTTGATGTACAAGGAGATTCACAATGGCTTTGCAATATGTGCGTATCGTTTAAGAATTTTAATGTTCATGCCATGTGCCCAGAATGCTTATTTATATTTTCTATATTTAAAACAACTTACAATATAAGTTGCCTCTCGAAAGCTTTCTCAGTTGAAGTGGGTGATTAGATATTTGAAACCCAGATGATCATTTTGGTGAGATTTATAGACTTAAACATGCATGAAATGTCGACGCCGGAAAAAAAGAAATTTCCATAAGGAAAATCAGAAATTTGTATATCTGAGACCAATTGAAAATTTTCACCTTATAATATACCTTTTTCATAAAATCCTTTAATTATGTATTTTGTCGACCGTTTTCTGCGTATGCTATCATTTAAGGGCCTTTGTTGTTGTAATTACGTTGGCATAAATTCCCTTCTGCAATCATAATCGCACAAGAAAACCATTGTGTTAATACTAAGATATTGCGAAAACTGTTAATTTTCTGCCGGTTTCTTTTCTGCATTGCACATTAACAAAAACGACGGCGCATATAATGTATTCGGATGGCATGATCAAAGTCTGACTTCGCTGCATTGTGTAGGGCCGTTTCCTTGTCGGTTATTGGATAAATGAAAAGGGCAGGGAAATATTACAAAATCTGAGCTATGTACTGCAAGTCGGCGTTATAGATTCGCTTGGGGATAATTACAATATTAATTAAACCGTACGTTTCCTACGATGTCCTGCTTGTCTGTGCTTTTCATAATCTGATTAACCTGCAGAAGAAACAGACTTTCAAGTGAACTAAATTTCGTTTGCTAAAACTTGCAACATTGGATTCGCTACCTGCCATCAGAAAAACACGCGTGAATGTAAAATGCAAGATAGCTTAAAATAGCGTTCAGTGCTTAGATTTATGGATTACGAAGATGGATCAATAGCTACTTGGCAAATCCACTAACGACCTCAAGGTGCAGACCTAAAATTAACGTTTATCAGACCTATAAGACAGTTGGCATCGCACAGTACTTCAACGGTTTCGTTGGCATACAGAGAAAGACGCATGAAATACTGCGCAAATCCGTTAAGAAAAGGAGTGCGCACATAATTCCCACACATGCCGCATGCGATGTCATGCTGACGGCGTAGTTTCATTACCAACTTTGCTCGCACGTTGTTCTTCTACTTCAAAAGCGAAGAGACGTTATGGTTTAGAATGTGCTCTCCGTAAATGCCTTAAACTTTCTTTGAAGCATCTCTCGCACTAAAGACTACGCATTTGGTCGGTTTAAGCATTATTTTGATTTGGCAAGTCTGTGCTGGCTTCAGGCGTTCATCTGAGGAAACCGACCAGGTATAGACAATTCTCCATTGTCATCGATACGCGAATTCATTGAGCAAAAATGCACACTCAGTTAGGTAAACTGAGTGACCGATGTCATGAAATGATGGCTGAAATTCCGAAATGCCTTTTCACCTAGGAAGGATTACTCAGGTTATTTTGTAGTATTCATTGTCATGCTTCATTTTCCTATACTATTTTGACAGATTAAATGCATATCAGCGTATTAGCTTCGACAAACTAAAGTGTATTTTACACTACTCTCAACAATTTGGCGCGCTCTCAAGTATAAACTCCAGTTGGGTCCGGTACGAACGTCTACATTTCGTATCAAACAGCCAAACTCCTCATCCGAATAAAGCAATATTTCCAATTTCGGGAGCAATTCAACCGGTCTATTGCTATTGATTGAGTGCACATAGGACTCGTGCAGAAAATCGATGACTAATGGGATCCGGCTGGCCAAGCTTTTTTCACACCAGCATTTAATGGTATTCGGCTGACTTGATTTTTCCTATGAAAATTCCGATTTTCTCAGGATTAATGTAGGCCACTAACGATAATGTAATGCCGTATATTTACATTACGTTGTTTTTATATCTGGAACCAAAAGACATAAATACTATAGATGCAATTCAATAACTCTTTAGCACTCCTGTAGTCAGGTGTAGATGGTGAATTTCCAGTGCTACTGCCGACAATAAGGAGTGTCGCTATACGTCTATATATATGCAAAGTACATCTCGTGAGCTACTTATGTCTACGTGAAAGTTACTTGTCTTCAAATAAGTGAAACACAAATTGGAAATAATTCAATCAGGAAGTGATTTCTATATCCGGTTCGAAAACGTCTGCATAGCTAAGCACGCACGGTGAAATAGTCATTTCATTCATAGTTAGCCTATTTTGGCAAACGTTTGCCAACTAAAATGCATACTCCCACATGAAGGGCGAGTCAGCGTTGTGAAATAAGGAGCATTATTCGAACACGTTGCTCAAACAAGCGCGCTGATGACGTACTTTGCATGCAAGCGCTCTGGTAGGACGGCAAATTAAGTGGTGCATTAATTTAACGACACAATCTTCGAACTTACCAGTAATACCGCATTTTCGAAGTGGCGGACTGCACTGCCATCTGGTTCTATCGACTGGCATCAGGCGGCTGGTTGTTTTGTAGAGAAAGGGAACTCTTTCACTGACTACTGTTGCAGTCCAATTTTAACCCAGACGATGACCACAGCAAAAAATCATCGTTTGTTTATCTGCACATCCGTCATAGTCATCCTGGCCGCCGCTCTGATGTTTTACTACTACTGCTCCAACGCACTTGTATCGCTCCTAGGCATCCCCCACTTAATAATTACTGGAAATATGTCCTTTTATTTACAACGACCGGTGGAGCATTCTGCAGGCAGTACAGCCAATACTGACATCTCATTTTCTCCTCTGCAATCACTTGCAAATTCTGAATTAAGCGAAGTAAACGACAAAGTGCTAAGGCAGACGTCTCAATTGGAACTGGCCAAGGAAAGCGAAAAAGTGGCAATTATTGTGCCCTACAGAAATCGAAAGGAACATCTTCTCCGGTTTCTAACTCGTATGCTGCCATTCCTCGCCAAGCAGAGGAAGCAATATGTCCTAATTGTCACAGAGCAGGCCGGCAATCAATCATTCAATCGGGCCAAGCTCTTCAATGTCGCTGTTAAGGAGATAAGAAAAAGCGCTCCCGGTGACCGATTGCATGGATTAAACTGTTTCATCCTTCACGATGTCGACAAGGTGCCAACATCGCCTTCCACTGTCTACGAGTGTGGCCGAAACGTTAGGCAACTGACGACTGCATTTCGCTCTGAGAGCGGAACAAGATGGTAAAATAAATTGTGTAACAATGAGTCTACAGTTCCTTAATTGCTTAGTTGGTTATTAAACTAGTGACACTTTTCCACAATCAATGAGCAACTGCTGGTTTTCGGGATAAGAATTAGTACAAAAAAACAAATCGATCGGGCTTCCGCTAGGGAGGCAAACTATAAGTCGCCGCAATGTTTATTACATTAAATGCTGATTAGTGAATTCTCGCTGGTCGAGTTTTGCAGTATTAGCCCAATACATCAAGTTGAATATTGCGTATGACAGGAGAGGCTGACAGTATTAAACATTCCCACTACTAGAAGCATCGTGTACTGCGTGCAAACTAATAATCAATGTTTTAATTGATTAATTGAATAAGTACTTTCCAATTATTTAAAATATTTCACGGCATGGTCAAAGTATTTGCATTGTATATTATAAAACTGAATTAGTAAAAAGCTATTTAAGTCGTCTTTAACCGATCAGAAAAGGCCACGTTTCTAAACCTGATAAAGGCGCAGTCAGCTGCAAATAATGCAAATATTTTTTGGAACTCGATAGCAATATTCAATTAACTTTCGTCTATGAATCGCTCAATTACATCTTTGAAACAGTTTTGAGGAAAAATTAAAATTTTGCATGCTGTGTCTGTAGGGTGGGCACGTAGTAAATATCCACTCTTGGTAGACTCCAATAATATTCTCACTTAAGCATTATTCTACTGAATTACATTTGCTAAACATATGCATTTCCGCTTCAGGCTCTACGACAGCTTTATGGGAGCCGCTACGGCCCTGTCATGGGAGCACCTTGAAAAGACTAATGGATTCTCAAATATTTTCTTTGGTTGGGGCGGTGAGGATGACGATTTGTCCCTGCGGCTACGATTAAACAATATAACGGTTGATCGACCTTCACAAGTTGATGGGATTTTTGATGAATTCGATACAAACCATCCGCGAGACATGAACCCCGATAGAATAATCCTTAGTTCTATGGATAATGTCGCCTCCCGATGGAGAAACGATGGAATAAACCAAACACGTTACGAGCTTCTTTGCAGAATTGACTATGACTTATTCGTATGGATTCTCGTGTCTCTTTGATTCATGAATATTTCTGCATATAAACCATTTGCCAAATTATCTTGTGATTGTATTCTGTCAGCTGGATGCACTTACAGTCTACGAGTGTGGAAAAAACGTTAGGCAACTTACAACTGCATTCCGTTCCGAAAGAGGAACAAAGTGGTAAGAAACTTGTAATCAGTTTGGTTTCTTCAGCAGGTTGGTTTTGTCGTAACTTCTTATGGTTATTTATTCAATAAACAAACAATTATTTACTCGAAAAATCGTCAATGTGAAGGACGAGAACTGAATTTCCTTCAAAAGATTTCTGAAGTGTTAGTCCGAGAATAAATTTACAAATTCTGAATTAAGCGAAGTAAACGACAAAGTGCTAAGGCAGACGTCTCCATCGGAGCTGGCCAAGGAAAGCGAAAAGGTGGCAATTATTGTGCCCTACAGGAATGGAAAGGAACATCTGTTCCAGTTTCTAACTCGTATGCTGCCATTTCTCAGTAAACAGAGGAAGCAATATGTCCTAATTGTCACAGAGCAGGGCGGAAATCAATCATTCAATCGGGCCAAGCTCTTCAATGTCGCTGTTAAGGAGATAAGAAAAAGCGCTCCCGATGACAGATTGCATGGAATAAACTGTTTCATCCTTCACGATGTCGACAAGGTGCCAACATCGCCCTCCACTGTCTACGAGTGTGGAAAAAATGTTAGGCAACTTACAACTGCATTCCGTTCTGAGACTGGAACAAAGTGGTAAGAAACTTGAAATCAGTTTGGTTTCTTCAGCAGGTTGGCTTTAACGTAACTTCTTATGGTTATTTATTCAATAATCAAACAATTATTTACTCGAAAAATCGTCAATGTGAAGGACGAGAAGTGAATTTCCTTCAAAGGATTTCTGAAGTGTTAGTCTGAAAATGAATTTAAATAAAGATACGAGAAGGAGAAATAGTACAACTGACATCGGTAATTGTCAATGTATTTGGTTTGTTCGTTTAAAACGTAATTACGAAATGTTCATTTTAAGAACATTTAAGGGCTTAATAGCAGCTACTTTAGGGCAGGCAAAAAGGTTGTCATATGCATGCGATGCCATTCTCGGGAAACGGTTACGACACCCTGATGAAGTTAAGTTGCTTAAAATACGACCACTGTTGGAACAATATTTGCGAAAAAATGATGTTTTCCAGTCTTATATTCGCAAAGACAGGCCAAACGATGGCAAGAGCACGTAGTGACTTTCAATGATGTTTTTCTACGAACATCTTTTTTACATACTTATGCAAACACGTGCTTCATTTTTGGGTTATACAAGGGGTTTTCACGGGCCGCCACAGCCTTTCATGGAACATGGCTGATGATTAATTAAGCACCAAATATCTTCTACGGTTAGGGTGGTGAAGATGATGAGTTAAGTATCCACAAGCTGGTGCTTCAGACTCCTAGCAAATATCCTCTATACATGCGCCTTAAGTTTGAATAACATAAATCATCTCCTTTTCAAAAACGGAGCCTATGTTGCTCTGTCTAAACTGAACCGGAATCCCGATAATGTGAATGAGACAGCACGCCTCTCTTTTTGCAAGATAAGACCAAGTTTGTCATTGGTGTTCCATCGAGGTCGAAAACATTGAACGAAAATAACGCAGTATGTCCTCATGCAAATGGCGGATTATTTCTCAAATGTCCTACCCTCGCCTTGTTTATTGATAACATGTAAATTGGTGATCGAGTAAGTGTTAGCGGCTCGTTTTGTTATATACTTTGATTTACAATCCGAACGTTGGTTGAGCCTTTACACTGTTCCTTCTATAATGGTAATAGTTACTTGAAAATTGCGGATGTTATGAGGCAATATCCCCGATTTTACTTCATTAGTGCATGAATCTACATGTTAACATTTATTGAAGAAGTGATGGCCTAGGTTTTCTAGAAATAAGGGTGTGAATCTGGACTTATGAAAAATGAAGTGCGCGGAGTGAACGTCGACAGAATTAGCTTTGGTAAATATTTGTCATTCATCTAAATCCTTTCATGAGCTGAATCCCTTTCAAATATCTGATATAGTCTATGACCTATATATGAAACGGCGTTAAAGTTCTGCAACTGAAATCCTCCGTGGTTACTGAAAAGTAGTAAGGAACAGAGTACGGGCAAAAACTGGCATTGTCCACATTATGATGAAACAGACAAACTACTCAATACTTAGGAATCGCTTGATTGAAATGTCCGATTTCCGTCACGGTTGTCCATTAACAAGAGTACCAGTCCTATCTTGACGTGGCCGAAGATCATTTTACCGTCATTGACTGTCTTCGATCCTGTTGAAGCAGAAGGAAATAGAGGCGGAAATTTGATAATTCAGCAAACGTGTAGACAGTACATGCCTAAGTCTTGAAATATTTATTGAAATGGGGCCTTATTAGACACAGCTGAAGTTATTAGTGGCACCTGGTAGAATTCAGTCAAATAATTGCCATTTCCTCCTTAAATTATGCAGGGTGCGATTTTTTAAAATCTGCGGGCAGTTCTCATATTGTCCGGAGTCCTTGTTTGACTGCATGATTATAGGAGACCGCACATTATATTGATCTATATTTCTTTCAAAGCCGTCGCTTTTCTTGGCGTAGTACACGCACAGTAGTGTGTGCATGATGGGAATTAATTTCGAAAAAGTACGGCGAGAGCATGCAATAATTCAATTCGAAGTTTTCGGCGTCAGTACGAACGATAGACCTAAAGAAAACATTTGCAGGTTTTAAGTCGCAATGATATTCCAGTTAGAGTCGTATTCTATCGGATTGTCTTTTGCGCAAAAAATATTGCTTCACTTACAGGCTGTACAGTGGATTTCTGGGAGGCGTTACAGCCTTTTCTTGGGACCATCTTGAGAAGATTAATGGAGCTTCAAACATTTTCTATGGCTGGGGCGGTGAGGATGATGAATTATTTATCCGGCTGCGATTAAACAATATTTCTGTTGATCGACCTTCTAAAATTGATGGAATATTTGAAGAATTCGATCCAAGCCATCCGCGCGACATGAACGCGGACAGAGTATTCCTAATTGCTGAGAAGAATGTGACCTCCCGCTGGAGAAGCGATGGAATAAAGCAAACACGTTACAAGCTTCTCAGCAGAATCGACTATGACGCATTTGTCTGGATTCTCGTGTCCATTTAATTTACAAATATTTTCTCGCACAAGCCTCTTGCCAAATCCGTATTCCTTTGTACTCCGGTGGTTCGATTAATTTATAGTCAACGTAGGCCTCTCAGGAAAATTAAAGCACAAAAACGTTTATCTTGATCGTACAATTACGTGTGCAGAGACTTGATATATAAATAAACGATATATTAATAAAGACTTCATTTTTAACTGTTCGTAAAATTACATGATTAGTACAGGCTTTTTAATTAAAACAAGAAAGGGTGGTCATAATCCTTTAACCGTTCTAGAACGCATTACCGAGGTCCACAAATAGGCGCATTAAACCCCCACCAGGTTTTCTCCGAACATGCGCCTTTAAGGGCAAATTGGGCGTGAGGGTCCAAGGTTGCCCCATTTGCGTAAACATAGCCCCCATTTGTTCGCCTAAAATGTACTGGCATATTTCACCGCGAGCGAAACGGCACCATTTCATCTTTCGGATACTGAGATCAGGTTTAATATTACTTTTCTATTGGGGTTGATCTCTATAAAAGAATATCACACAGCAAATCCTCAGTTCGATAACATTTTTTCCAACAAACTGCCCGCTCCCTACTTGTTTTAACTCCCACACCATTTGAGATGTGGCTGTAGGCAATGCGTTAATCTTACTCTTTAATTTCATTTTCGTTCAGTATTTGATTTTTTAACCACCAACTCTAGAATATTAGTATTTCCCAGTTAATTGCTGATGTCGCAAGAGATAAAAAATTGTTTTTGTGTTTTTGCTGGATTGTACGTCAAAAAAATGCACTCAACTATGTTTTGACATTTTTGTAGAAGTATTGGCCCGCATTATGCAAAATGTTTTGGTATACTGACAAACGAACCGAAAGTTGACATTTTGTAATAAAAATTGTCTTAGAAATGTTTCCTCGTTTACTTGGGCCTCGTAGTATCTGATGTGGTACGAAACGACGTTGAGGTTTTGCAGTTGTAAGTCTGAAGAGGAATAAGTTGTGTAGCAGGACTGAGAACTGGCATATTTCGCCGCATGACAATGTCCAAGAAACTCCATACCGAAATGCCAAAACCTCTGGCATCGTGATTTTATCCGCTAAGTAAATCGGCTTATCCTGTCATAGGCAAAATTTATTTCGTGGTCATCGATCTTCTTCGTTAGGAATGAAGTGGAAATAAGTGGAAAACGATATGCAATAATGTTGCAACCACGTAGACAGCTCCCGGAATGTCTTATAAAGCATTAACTGAAATTTTAAAATGCGTCGTTGATTATAAAGTGGTTTTGTTATGCTTATTATCCTGCAGCATAATCTCGGAAGATTTCAATTAGTGAAGAATGCCGGTCATTACATTTTATCCTTCGCGGCCAGCCGTAGCGACATTACTCCGTATAGAATGAGGACTTAAATGGTGCACGTTTACTTCACTGATTTAATTTCAGAGCAAATATGCAGAAGGCGATTGCTTTGTGTAGTCATTTACCAACCAACTGCGTATCCATTAATAATATGTTTGGATGGACATTGATTTTAATTGTATTGGTTTATCATTGTGAAATTTGTAGGGCCCAACGCACAGCATCAAACCTGTCTAAATATTAATGCTGTTTGTATTGCATGCGACGTAGTCGACGTCCTCCTCTTGACGTTACTGCGATTTATACGATTTCCGCTGTATGAGAATTAGGCAGCGTTCAGTTAAGAAACTCCAAACGCAAGTGCAAATGCAGTTTTTAGCAGGCGTTATTCGACATAAGAAACTTTTTTGAAGACCAAAGAAGAAGAGTTTTCATATTTGAAGTTTGAAGTTCATATTTAAAGACATGATTTACTAACAATGACGTGTCAGATGGAATATTTATGCACATGTTTTTTGAGCCAAATATTTGGACGGAAAGGGACGTAGGAAGCAAGGGAAAAATCATTCTAGTTAAGGAATTATTTATCTGAATGCAGTTTTGCAGACAGGCGAATAGGAGGTTTTCGGAAAGCCAGCATCTAGGCATAACTGAAATATATGTAGTTTATACTAAGCGTTAATAACTAGAGTAAACTAACCAAAGTAAAACATTGCAGTAAAACTACGGTCAGCTGTGTTTATTTAGTCGCAAATAAGGTTGGCGAAACCCAGCCGCCTGTAATACGGGACCGTCGGTAATGGGGTTTTTCACTAGTGGGGGGGAACGCACATGCCAAAAAATTGTACGCAAAATATAAACTATTAGGGATGCACGGTTGTATTTTGAATGGTTAATAAATAGTTGCCCTAACCGGTTCCCAGTCGTGCGTGCACTAACATCCAGTTAATGGACTTTGTTTGCTTTCTGAGCAAGGTTACCGCTGTTGACTCAAGCCATTAAAAATTACTTTTTATTTGATGGAGACATGCAGTCGTGATTTATAGCCCACCTGTACCGATTTGAAGAGTGCGTTGAGTAACATTTTGCCATGTGCGAACCTTTTTGCAGTTGAAGAGAATTCCCGCATGATGAGGTTAATGGCAAATAAATACATTCCATTAGGAAGGAGTGAACGTCGTTTTTGGAGCCTGTAGTGAGTACCGACGTCATCTTCATACAAATAAACTCTCTGAAATAATATTTTGACAGGAGCAAACTTCCTCCTAGAACAGATCTCTTGCATCACTGAAGAAACCACGCTGCCCTACAAGACCTGATCAATGGCATAATTAGATGTAATTGATCTGTTTATATTTGTCTGTTCACTCATTTGATTCTGCACAAATGCACTCTCCTCGTCTGCGCTGCCGAAAGGTTTCTCCCCAGGGCCTACATTAGGTTGGCGAATGAATGACCACTTCAACACGGTAGGTATTTAACCTACTAAACAACACTAGGGATGAACTTAAACGTCAGGTCTGGTCGCTTGCTGGAAGGATTCGATTTTTTGTACGTTTCTCTCGTATTGTTCAGGCCTAAGACGGTCTGTGGGCTCAACTCACAGGTGGTCTTGTTATTGAAGGCACTGATTGTTAGCAGCGATATCCATTGTTGAATATCCTTCTCATCCTTCGCAGAGACTACTGTATGCCGTCAGTTAAAAAAACACCCTTACCAGATGATCGGATTACGGACGCTGACGCTCGTCATCATTTTTGGAAGCCAAATCATGAAGACGTACAGACATCGGGAAGATTATGTTGGCAACAAATGGAAGTTACTAAATGACGAGGCGAGGTAGAGAAAGTGGGCTTACTCATGAAATGTCAACCGAAATTCCGAAATGCGTTTTTGTTTTGAAAATATTGATCAAGTACGGTCGTAAAGCCCTTAAGGCACAACGGAACGAGTGAGTTCTGTATGAACGATCGGTGAGCGCACCCTACCGCAGTATAATCCCGATCGAAAACCGACAAGGCAACGGGCTCGTGGCCCGGTGGAAAGAGGCGTGGACTTCTAAACCAACAGGTTTCGAGTTCAAGGCTCGGGTGTTGCACACTTCGGGCTTGGGTATGGTTGGCTGACGACGGCTAACAAGCCAGAAATGGTCATTCCAGTCTCCCTTGTCTTTGTCGGTAATGCCATCCTGCCTCTGTATCATGCGCCGCTGTGCGGCTGCTGGTTGGGCTCGAGAGAGAGAGCCCTTAAGGCACAACGGAACGAGTGAGTTCTGTATGAAAGATCGGTGAGCGCCCCCAATCATATATATATATATAGATGAGATGAAGCCGACAAAGACACGGGAGACCGTAATGGCCATTTCTGGCTTATTAACCGTCATCAGCCAGTCATGCCCAACCCCAAGTGTGGACCACTTGAGATTCGAACCCGGGATCTTTGGTTATGGAGTTTAACGCTATACCATTGAGCCACCGGCCCGTTTTCGGCCCCATCTCATCTATGTCTACTACTAGTCGCTGTGCGACTGCCTGCGAGTGTTCTTTTATGAGCTCTAAGGCACAACGGAACGAGCATGTTCCGTAAACTGATTGGCGAGCGGCTACTGCCATAAGTGTATATATCATTTACTTGCTCACTTACTTTTATGTTACTTAATTACTTATATATATATCAAGTAAATAATTTCAGAATTTATTCAATGCCTGAATTGGGATTAAATCTCTGATACATGACGTTTTGGGTCAGAATCGAAATTTCAATTAAAATTGGATTTGAAGACAACCAACTACTATGGAATAACCACGTAATGCTCATTCATTGAACAAGGAGTATTACGATTATTATGAAATGCATATTAATAATGTATTATACCGTACTCCCGATATAGATACTTGCTTAAAGCTAAGACATAAACAAATTTAGAAACAGGCATCCGCAGAGATGTAATTAAGCACATGAAATTATTTGCGAAACAGTCAAATATATTGTGTAAATTTTCGAGACTGGTTCCCCAGCTCGTCTTCAGACAACGGGCCGGCAAAAACAATTAACCTTTAGACCGAGTTTGACAAAGGATTCTATGGTTGGCTTAAGTCATCTTCTTAGGATTGGCTGGGTCAGTTTGAATCTATACCTAACGATTTTGTATGTGGCATCTCGATCGTTATGCCTCCTCAGAGTGCTTTGCCTCCAGGAATATGTGGGCAGGCGTAAAAAATGCGAGTGTTTTCCCGTGCAAATTTGTGTCCAGTGTATAGTGTGTGTATAGCCACCTGAGATAGAAGGTCGCGTCGGTTTACCGCTAACCGATGTTCATGTATACGGGTTGAGACAGATTTCCTAGTTTGGCCACAACAGACGGCACCATAACATGAACATGGGACTTTATATACAACACCTTTTCTTTCGGGGTAGCCGACGTTATACTCAGGGTATACAAGCTGGGTGTGTAAGGTAGCTGCCGGTAAAGAAACATGACAATTTGCCTTGCTTAATTTCCGAGGAAATTAATGCGCGAACTTGGAGTAACTCTTTCGAAACAGGCCTTTTCAAGCACGGTCCGAAA
>CACRXP010001490.1:51835-63978 GCA_902702965.1 Spirometra erinaceieuropaei | reverse complement strand
GCAGTGGGGTAGGGAGCGTTGGGCGTGGCGGTGGTGAATGGCCGGGCTATCCTTGTCCACCGGGCGTCAACACTTGTGTGCCTGTTTTAGTTGGCTTAGCCGCAAAGACTCCTTCGATATCCAGAACCAACGGAAGGGATCAAAAGGGAAACCACAAGTAGCGCCTCATTGGCTGCCAACCCCTGTTGGGCGTCAAACCGGCTAAAATAGAGCCTTGTAGCTTGTGCTGGTGTAAAATGTGAAAATGGCAAGTACAGAAAGTGGGCTAACTCGTGAAATCTCAACAGAAATTTCGAAATGCGTTTTCGTTTCGAAAAGATAAATTAAGTAGGGTTCTGAAACCAATCATCATGCGGCATAATTGTATCCTAATTCAGTTACCCCAGGACACCGGCTTTCGAACAAACGTCTTTCCGGCTGCAACCAAAAACCATACTCTGCAAAAAATGACTACTTAAATAGCATGCATTTTTTTCCATTTATTTTCGATGCCCTTAAAGATTCAATTATATTTTATAGAAAACATGCATAAAATATTCATTCTTTTGCTGATTCAGTAGCAAATTGTGTCTTCCGAAACAACCAGGCCGTTCTAAAAGGCCTTTGGTACTTTGAAGTAGGCGAAAAGACCGAAATATGCCCTCTTCCAATCCCTTTTTGGCCGAAAATTAATTGAAATTTGGACTGTTCGTCGGAAAAGCAAACGTACGGGCTTGGAACATTTCTTGTCGGTGTAACGATACCGAAAGGTCAGACAAGGGTCAGTCAATATTTTTGAAGGAAAGAAAGGAAGGAAGGTGAAAATCTTTCTTTGCATCAAGATCGCTAACAGTTCCAGCAACTTTGTTATCAATTTGTCCCGAGAAAATGCAACTGTAATAAGCGTGAAGAACGGAGGTACTAACGACTTGAATAAGGCATTATTACTGAACCAAAGTGGGCATCCTATAAAAAGGACGTTGATTTGGGAAAAAGTAGAAAATTGCTGTTTTTTAATTTCCTCAGAAATTAACTGCTAACTTTGAGTTAACAGTTAATTTCTAAGGAAATTAAAAAATAACAGCTTCTTTACTGAAGTATCTACCAGAAAACACATGGGGAATACTGGGGGACCCACTGATGAGTCGAACCCCTCGCAGCTGTGCTATGCAGCGGCAGAATATCGGCGAAACACGCGCGGCTGGGCTTTTAGCTAGTACCTGTCCTGCTAGTATGGTATCCTGTTATGCTAAAATAGTAGAAAAATTCGGGTTATAAACTTGCAGGACGAATATTCCAGACATTAAGCAATAGACGTGTACGTGGTCATTTGGCCTAAATGGTAGAGTGACTCAAGAGTTCCTGTAGACCAGTTGATCCGCGTTCAGATATATCCCCAGAACCTGCGGCCGCGCTGTGGTTGGCTGATTACGCCAGGAAAGCCAAAAAAAGACATTCCTGACTCCCATTATCGGTCTGAGGCCGCGTCCAGTTACAGACGTGCTTTGAAATACTGAATGCAAAATAGAGGACAGCAATCTCTCCTGTCTGATGTGCTATACTACATCACTGACTGGACAACCCGCTCCACATCCGAAAGTTCCACCATCGTTACCGACGATATCCATCGTGTGCTCCACAGAAGTGCGAGAGCAGGAGACGATGATTTGCGTGTGATCTCTCCTATAATGATAGTAGACTTACGCAGCGCCTATTGCACTCTCTCCTCCCCCCTCCTACCTGGGCCCGGTGTCATGACCAAGTAAACAAGACCGGAGTCGGGAGAGAGCGCCGGTGACTGGCACGACAGATAACCGCACCTAGGCGTACAACCATATCTCCCGGTCCGGAACGTATACTGACCTGCATTTTACACGACATGAAAAAAAGGGCGACTCGGATCCCGCTGGGTTGGAGTGCCATAGAAGGAGCCCTTAAAGCCCGACTCTCAATTCCCCAGTCCCCCATTCTACCCAAACATACACTGAGCTGATTGCAAGGTCCGAGTTATACTGTTAATTAGCAACCTTCCAAGTCACGGCCTTTAGCGCACTGGGATAGATCCAAGCACGTCGGACTGTTTAGGATGAGGAGTATGTGCTGAGATGTCGACCACACACTCTCTCTCTTCCCACTCTCAGGCACCAGACTACTCTCCGAGCCGGTCAGGTGCCTGATGCAGGAAATGAGCACAGTAGCCGACAGAGCACGCCATACGCACGCTCCGGCCCCTCGAACACACCAAGATTACACGCATTAGGGGCATACACATACGAACCATATGCTTGAGTTATTTTTCCTCCTAGATATCCTCCCCTGACCCCGGGGTTCATCGATCCAGAGCCCACACGAATTGTGCTTGCTGACCTACAAACAACAACTGACACCTTTTTCTACTTCTTTAAGCATACTACTAATTTTTCATACTAGATGGCTCAGTTTCAATCGTGAAATAGACACATTTACGGCGACCCTGAGTTATACGGACAAAAGTCTTGATTCAGATGCTTACAGAGGTCTTATCCTTGCTGATAAGGGTTGCGAAATTTCAGACAGGCGACATGGCTGAGTAAAAACGGAAACAGAAACGATTGATATGACCGAGTATGAAAATTTACTGCGGCAAATAAGTTTTTCAAGTACGAAGGTTTAGCCTAACGCCTGGATAGCTCGCCATTGCTGCTGACTCTCACCTCTTGGACCATAGTCTTGTGTTCGTTCAGAAATTCGGTTATAAACTCTCGCTAGATGTAAAAAGATAGCGCCTGGACGACTTGACGACCAGATGGTTTTGTACAGTCCCTGGCGTTGAAGGCAGACCTCTTTGAGGTTACGGGACTGTGCTGAACGACTTGCCCGAAGGCTTATTGGACGGCAGACAACATCTGTTGTGGCTGGCTTAGCCAGGATGTCTGTCGCTTCATGGGCGTGTTGCCCGTTCAATCAGAACTGGTCGCATCAGGACCCTCGCACGATAACTGGTGCGTGCGTTATCTTCTCGACAAACAGTGTGAACAAGCTACGGAGTCAGAGATTAATAAAACCAGTGACACCAATGGGACACGAAAAAGCGAAAGTCGAGACATTCTTTGAGTAGATGCCCCCCCCAGTTCACCCCATCCCCTCCCCCTCCCACCCTGCTCGTACAGAGGCAACAGCCTTTGAAAATCCTGCTGGTAGAAGACTTTAAACTAAAAGATCTTGCTTTCTTTCGTTTCTTAACCGAGGCAGGAGTAGCCTGCGACCAGGGGGTGTCGTCTACAAGCCGTCTTCTGACGACCATCCACCCTCCGTAGCCCCCTCTTCTCATCACACGGCACACGAGTCTCATGGCTCATGGTAATAAAGCGAAACTGCCCCGATGCTAACATCAGCGACTCCGCGTTTCCTTGGTTACTGGACAATTTATGGTCTTTCGGGCGTGGTTTTTTGAGATGGGACGCTCTGGAAGGCCGGTATAGTGTCCACTAGTGCCCCATAAGGAGGGCGCGGTCTTTGATGGAAAAACCCTTAAGTGCCGTTTTGGAGGGCTGTGTGGAAGCGGAATTCTTGTCTGCGACGCCCGCTAGACCGACGAAATTGTCTCTTGTTCCCTCCCCCCTCCCACTTCCCTGCCTCCTTCCTTATCTTCCTCCCTCCTTCCCATAAAGTGCATCATCATGCATTCACGTCTGGAAGGGGACGAATAATCAGGCGCCCATGCGCCCATGCGCACAATAGTTATGTTTACTGATTGACGGGGTGAAAACCACTACTGCCGCCCCTCTCCTCCCGGGGGGGGGGGGGAAGACAGTAGTGACTTTAGCTAGAAGTGGATTGGGCCAGGAATAAATGGATAGAGTCTGCTTGTCACAATCTCCCCAGCCTGATGGACTAACATGATTTGGGAAGGCAATGGGAGGGAGTCCTTGGCAGCATTCCTCCCCGTCTTTTGTCCGAAGCATACTGGACTCGATTTTCACTCCAATTTCACACTTGCAGAACTGTCCACCCGCTTGACAGATTGTCCAAATCGCCCTGTAGAATCGACATGTAGATTTGGTCTACAGCGAGGACGGGTCGCTCTCTGACGGTTTTGCTCCATTTTCCTTGTCCAGCCCTACTCGCAAAAAGTGAACGCACGGTCTGACTCCGTCTACACGTCTCACAGCACAGCCTGATCACGCCTGTTGAATGGAGGAGGCTACAATCGAATGCCATTCTGAAACACAATGCAGGCTCCGTTTTACGTTTACATCAACAAGACCGGTTATTTTGTGAACCGAAAAAACAAGCATACCAAAGTTTATCGATCGGAAGCGACAAGGACGACAAGTATGCGGGAGAAGGCAGTGACCTATGCATCGATTTGTTTTTAGTTGGAGAGGCAGATACGCTATGGTTTGTAACCCTCTGGGAATTTTGTAATTTACTGGGATCTCAGTGTCATGCCTGTAATGAGTAACACTAACATTTAAGCCGTAAGCTCAGACGTAACCGTAAGTGGCGAGGGTTGGATATGTAGCTGCCGTTTCCCTCGGATGTTTGCATAAAGGCCTACCTTCTTATCTTATTTGAGTGGGTGCGTTTCAAAACGGTTTGCTTGGCAATAGGTCGCGAGCCAGGACGGAGTCGGTGCGGTGACTGAGGCCAATGCTACGGGCACCGTGTTTATTTCGTCCTTAGACGTCTAGGAGCTAGGTTTCATATAGCTCGGACGTCACATGCCCCGCAACCTGATCCATAGACGCCCAGCCTGCGCTTTTTAATATTCGCGATCACACCTGACAGGACAACAAACTTGTGGCTCAGTGGTAGAGCGCTGCGATTGATAACGCTAAATGATCGAAGAATCCAGCGTGGAATCCCAGCTCCTGCAAACCCGCGGTTGAACACGGCTGCCTGACGACAACTAATAGACCGGAAACTGCTATCCCAGGTTCCTTTGTCCTTGCCGGCACTCCTTGTCTGCTAAAAAACCTACGAAAGCTCTAGACTAAGTCTTAAGGCGCAACGGAATGATCATTTCCCGTAACGGGATCAATAAGCGTTTATGCTATGGGATATGTATGTGGCCAGCGATTACCATTCCAGTCACCCTTTTCCCTGTCGGTAATTTTCTTCTGCATATACCGTCATGACCGACGATGTCCACCATGTGCTTCGCAGCAAGATGAAGCAAGCGTGGTGCCATGTGCGTGAATTAGTTTAAAATGAGGGTAGACTTGCGCAGCACACACCGCACTCGCTCCTCCCCCACCTGAGCTCGCTGTAAAGACATGACCAAGAAAACCGGAGGTGCGGGAGGTCGCAGGCGGCTGGCACAGCCGGACCCGCACAAAGGTGTACCACCACACCCCTTGGATCGGGATCTTAACCAACAACGGCACTCCAACAGGTCAGAAACACGAGGGTGACTGGGCAGCTATGCCCAAGACCTGCATACTCAGCGCGAGCGTAAGCATATTTACCGACAGGGAACCACGTGTAAGCGAACGTCAGGCTGCGAGCGCCATGGTTTACTGACCATAGCGTAGCAGATGCTTACATATCTTGTGGTCACACATATATACAAATGGCTACAATATACTCCTGACATAACTACAAGCCAAGACACGTGTTTCGCCGATTTTTCCGCTGCTGCATGACGCAGTTGGGAGGGGTTCGACTCCCCAATGGACGCTCAAGCGCTCTCTATATACGATTCCTGCTGTGTGAACTCCAGAGAATAATCAAGCAATCATTTCAGAAAGTATTAAATGAATTACATGGATGCAAGTGTACAGGACAGGGTCAGATATGGTTGCCAGAAGCCGGTGTCAAAATATGTGGCACCTTTGGTGGAAATTTGCGCATTTTCACTGTCTGCCTGTAACGGACATTGGGAATGAGGAAGACTGGTGCTCAGAAGGAGTCACCATTTGTCGGGTTGCGATGATGGTGGAGAACTTGTAGGCTTTTAAATCAGAAGACAGGGGAGGCAGTTGAATGAACAACCTTCATTGAGGTCGAGAGTGCACAGGCAGCACCGTAGTCAGCTTCAGCAAGCGTTCTCATCGGGCAAGTGATAGCCGAAATGCACCTGTTTGAGCTTCGTTCGGGCGCGGCCAATCAGTGGAGAAAGAAATATCGATTGGCGTCATATCACTGGCGAAGATTGTCACGCGCGCGTACGCAGTGTCTGACGGGCGAAGGTGACATGAGTCAGCGGCGGCGCTGACGACAGCTCCATCTTGGCTGAACTTACACCAGGCGGTCGGGTCAGATGTGGCTATGTAGCCCCACTTGAAGTAAACAAAGCCAAGCCACCTGGATGGAACACGGGGCCGGTGGTAATAGGGGTTTTTACAGGTGGGGCCGGGGAACGCACAGGCGACGAGGCCAAGTAACTGTATGCAAAAGAAAAGCTTTTGGGAATGCGCGGTTGTACTTTGAGGGGTCGAAAAATAGTTGCCCTAACCTTCACCCCCAACTCTAACGCCTAGTCCTAAACTCTAACCCTTACCTCTAATCCTAACCCATAACATAGCCACTAACCCTAACTCTTAACCCTAGCCCAACAGAATTGTGTCCATCAGGTGGTGCTACCAAAACACGTAGTTGTGAGGCTGCTGTAAAGAGTTGTGTTTAGCTTTCATATTATCTTTCCTGCCTTTGTTTATTAACGGAATTGCGTGAGGAGCATATTGATTTCGATTTTCCGCATGCATTATGTGTCCGGGAATCGAATAACAGAAGGGAAATAAGTCCCAGAAACCTGAGACGGTCAGATGTGTCTACGTAGCCGCAGGTGAGGTAAACAAAACCCAGTCACCTGTAATACGGGACCGGTAGTAATGGGGGTTCTTACAGGTGGGGCCGGGGAACGCACAGGCGACGAGGTCAAGTAACTGTATGCCAAAGAAAACCTATTGGGAACAGCGGCTGTACTTTGAATGGCTGGAAAAAGACGCCCTAAACACTAACAGTATTGAAAAGTCAAGTTGGCAAACGCACGTTTTCGGTAATTCTTCCTCAGGCCAATACAATTACATGAAACGAATGAAAATGTACAAAATCAACAGTGTTTATAGATGCCTCAAGGGCTATTAAGTCACTAACACTCATCATCCCCACGCCGCCCGCATGAGAAGGTCGGCGGGTGTTAGTCGTCAGGGCTAGGGGAGGGGGAACGCGTTGAAAAGCCCACTGTTGAGACTGCGGAAAAGAAAGATGTATTCATAAGATTGCCTTTTAGAGGAGACGCAGAGAGCGAACTAGTCCGACGGCGCTTAACTACAGCTATCACGAGGGCATTCCCTGCGGCGAATTTACGCGTATGCTTCACAAACTCTCCCCTCCTACGTTTGGGAGGTAAAGACAGACTACCGTTGGAGGCCACATCAATGTGCATTTATTCATTCACTCGCTCCTGTGGAGCAGGATACATAGGCCGCACAACGAGACGCCTGGTAAAGAGAGTACGTGAACATATGCCCGCCTGGCTAGACAGAGGTGAGACCCGGTCGATTTCGAGTTCTATTCTCGCGCATTTAATCGATACGAACCACCGAGTCGATGCCAAGAAAGCATTTCAGGTTGTCTACCGGACACCAACATGCTTCTCTAAAGGCCTACGCCAACGGATACTAGCAACGGCAGAGGCAGTAGCTATACGGTTAGTGAATCCGGTGTTATGCTGTCAGAAAACTCTGACACAAGCGCTTTCGCTGCCGTGGCCAACGCCAACGCCAACCCCAAGTGATGAAACCATGCCGCCTCAAATCCCTAATCACGATGATGGGTACTCCGTGTACACAACCCAAGATAATTACTCAAAGACTCTCTTACCCCCCTCCCCTAGCCCTGACGACTAACACCCGCCGACCTTCTCATGCGGGCGGCGTGGGGATGATGAGTGTAAGTGACTTAATAGCCCTTGAGGCATCTATAAACACTGTTGATTTTGTACATTTTCATTCGTTTCATGTAATTGTATTGGCCTGAGGAAGAATTACCGAAAACGTGCGTTCGCCAACTTGACTTTTCAATTTTAACATGGGAATATTTGCGGAACTAACAGTATTGTGTCCACATCTTACTCGGGACATGACACCGTAGAGCCGGGCTCGAAATATCAATTAACATGCCCCGGGCGCCTAATTCCATGTCCTGCACTTTATAATTTTTGAAAACAATTACTTTGATTATTCTCTGGAGTGGACAGTTCGCCTGAGAATCTTGCTGAGAAACGAATTCAGCGTGCAAAAGGAAGTTTTTTTGGAATGAGATGGAAAAGCAGGCGAATTGGAGAGAGTCTTCGTTGCCTCAAGCTTTGAAATTGCGTTTAATGAGTAAGTTCACAGACTGAAAAAGAGGGAATAGTGGACACCCTTCTAAAATATCACGTTTCACTCGTGAAGTTTCTTGCTGGCGATAGTAACACCTCAAACGACTTGCATAGTGAGATGTGGAATTATCACAGTCTAACGTTTGGAACCACACGTGTTACACAAGTATGGCAGTAGTCCATTGGAGGGGTGAGCATAGCGTTACTATAGGTGTTGTTGGGGGAGGATACGGTTACCGCTCGTTACGTTGGAAGGACCCTAGACAGCGGTTGGCGATCTAGGACGGGTGGGCCATAAACACAGGCCGTCGTAGTGGGCGCCTAGCTCAATCGATAATGTCTGTGTTGGCGTACTAGGCCTATTGCATGCCGACAGTTACCATCACCTCCATATCGTTTCACTCTAAGCAGTGGCCACTTCTAGTCGTGTGTCCAAAGACTATGGACAGATGGACATCCTGAGGGAAAGATAGTTTCTGTTTGTAAACCCTAGTCACCAGACATCGACCTGTGTTGCCAGCGTACAAGTAGGAGCCCTTAGCGTATAGAATTCGATAAATTATTTCCAACAAAAACAGAATCTAGTCCAGTGTCTGGCACAGCGGGCTAGAAAAATTTGCTCTGCAGATGGCATCGAGGAGCAGCTCAAGAAGATTCAGGACTTACTTCGCGAAAACGGGTATCCTGAAAGGTTCATTGCAAAGAACATTGCAGAGTGACCAGAAAAAAAACCACCACATTGACTGCCGAAAAGAAAACACCGTTAATCAAAGCCCCTTTCCAAAGAGACTCTGAGAGCGAACTTCTAGGATGACGTCAATTTGCCTCACGAACCTTCCCAGCAGCAAGGATTCGAATACTGTCCCCTACTAACCCTATTTTACGCGGAGGTGAGGATAGGTTACCAACTCAGATCACATCAATGTGCATTTACTCCTTTACTTGCTCCTGTTAAGCAGGTAATATTGGTCGCACGAGTGGACCTCTATCTACGAAAATACGAGAACACCTCCCGGCATGGCTGGGAAAAGGTCAAACCGGAAGCATAAACAGCGCCATTCTCGTGCATGTTGTTTATTCCGGACATCGCGTGATCTGTAAGGTCCCATCGAGCTACCCCAAGTTACTGGGCCAGCGCCTGTTAGCGACAGCAAAAGCGGTCGCCATCGGGTTACAAAAACCAGCCTTGTGCGCACAGAAAAACCACGTTCAGGCTCCGCACCTACACTGATCGAAGGTCGACTAACGCGGCGACTCTCCCCGCGCACTTCCGCTCTCACCCCGTCCCTGGCATTGCCTGTCACTATCGCCTCCTCCCTTCACCCCATATTCCTACATCCCGCCTGTGTTTTACGACGAACTTTAGTCGATTTCTCCAATAACTGACATGTTTTTGCTTCTATCCCGTTCCCGTATACAGAAGGTGGGCTAACTCATGAAATGTTAACCGAAATTGCGAAATGCGTCTTCGTTTCGAAAAGATTAATTAAGTAGGGTTGTGAAACTAGTCAGACTGCAACATAATTGTATAATATTTCAGTTACCTCAGGATGCCGGCTTTTGAATGAACTTCCTTCCGACTGCATGCAAAAACTACACTCTGTAAAAAATGACTACTTAAGTGACATGAATTTGTCTACTGATTTTCGATGTCCCTAAATGTCCAATTATATTTCATGGAAAACATGCATAAAAATATTCCTTCTATTGCTTTTTGGTACATAATTACGTCTTCTTCTAATTTTATACTCGAAGGAGGGACATAATTTGGTTTTAAAAAAGTTTCTTATTGTGGGACTTTTAAATACGGCGAAATGACTTAACTCGTCATGTCTTTGCATTTACCAATGTGGCTTGTAAAGTTAACAATCTGGATCAAATTCACTACTTAATTTTATGAACCCCGTATGGTCCCCCTCTATTACCGTAGAGAAATGAGTGGTTTTCCGTACGCGGAAAATATGCGGCTTGTGGTTTGGAGACTCTGAATCCAAGTGTAACGGTAGAGCGGGTTGAAAATTATTCGGGAATTGGAAAAGTTTATAAAAAGCGATTTATGCCCTTCCTTCGAGTATAGGCTTGGAAGAAGACGTAATCATCTACCGAATAAGTAGAAGAATGAATATTTTTGTGTATGTTTTCTATGAAGTATAGTCGAATTTTTAAAAGCATCGAAAATCAATGAGAAAAATACATGCTAAGTATGTAGTCATTTTTTACAGAGTGTAGTTCTTGCATGCAGTCGGAAGTAAGTTCATTCGAAAGCCGGCATCCTGAGGTAAGTGAAGTATTATAGATTTATGTTGCAGGTTGACTAGTTTCAAAACCCTACTTAATAAATCTTTACGAAACGAAGGCGCATTTCGGCATTTCTGTTGACATTTCATGAGTTAGCCCACCTACTGTAACTGTACTGGCCTGACGAGAATTCATCGAAAGCGGACGAATGTCCGCCAATTTGTCTTCGCAAGTCGGTCTCTTGATATTCATGGATGGGATACCGTACATGGGATAGTTCAGTGCGTAAGAGGGCCATTGGCTGGTGAGCGATTCTGATACTGGACCGAGTTGGTTGACAAGCATTAGCGGAGCAAATTCCCCCTATGGCTGGGGTTTCTATGAGCAACTGTCTTTTAGGTCGTGGCGTTAGTTTCTCGAGTGCCTCTGCTATTGACAATACAGCTGACAACACAGTGGCCCCGGAAAAAAGAGACCAATCACCTTTTTTCAAAAAGTTGCTGCGTTAGAATGTCAACGGATTTGTTCTGTAAACGCCGCTTTGTGATCTCCATAGCCAGATCAAGGGGTACCAAAAAACAGGACAACGATGTCAGATGACAAAATGTATCCGTCAGCACTGCATTTGAGGTGTTGAATCATTCGAAGTAATTTATTACAATACTTGATGCTGCATTGCGACTCATAAATTGGGTGTTGCATGCGTCCGTGCAGGCTTCTGAGTCGATCGTAGGTAAATGTAGTTTATTTGCTCTGCTTCTTTGAGAGGTTCTATACGTGTTCCACACGAGAGCCACTGTGGGTTCTAAACTTTTCGTCATCAGAATGTGCGAGTCTTCTGTTTTGTATTATGCCAGTTAGTAAAAACCGTGTAAAAATTCAACTCACGGGATTTTATTCCTGCGGCATCGTTCGATTATCGCAATCCAGTATGCCCGCCTTCAGTGTCGATAAATATTTCAAGCCGATGCCCAAAAACTCTGAATTTACTTTATGACTGGTGCAGTGATATTGTCTGAACTGCCTTTGGCTATCCCAACCTTGAGTTCAATTAAAAGACGGCAGTTTGTTGAATAAACGATTTTTAACTATGGCTCAATAGAAAAAATTCGGTCACATGCGGTTATGTAGTCCCGCCTGAAGTAAACAAAACCCAATCACCTGTAATACGAGACCGGTGCTAATGGGGGTTGTTACAGATGGGGCCTGGGAACGCACCGTCGACGAGGTCTTGTAATTGTATGCAAAATAAAAGCTATTGGGAATGCGCGCTTGTACTTTGAGTGATTGAGAAATAGTTGCCCTAACGCATAAGCCCTAATCCCAACCCCAACAGTATTGTGTCCAGCATATGGGGCTACATAACCACATCATACCGAAAATTCAATGTAGGAATTGGCCCGCATCCACCTTTGGTATGTTGTTGAATACGCATCTGTCAAGAGCACTGGCATATTCACTGCATAGTGGTAGTGGGCTTCCGTGTCTTTGAAAAAGGTGCTTTTCAGATGAGTTAGTTCCTACACATGACCCCCAAAACCAGACGAGCTGTAGATGCGCTGGACTAAAGCGGAGTTCAGATTGGCTTGCATCACGCGTTAATCGGGCTGCCCAGGGT
>CACRXP010001490.1:21685-32603 GCA_902702965.1 Spirometra erinaceieuropaei | reverse complement strand
AATGGATGACGTGGGAGAAAACGGATCCGAGATCAATCGTTTAGACATTCAGAAGAGATTCGTTGCTTTATAATTTCCTTGGAAATTAACTGCTAACTAGGAGTAGATCGGTATATTTAAGTTTTAGAGGTCTATGTGCTACCATCTGTCTGTCGGCAGTTGATGAATATTACGCGGTTGTCCGCTGTGGCTGATGGACTTCGGCCCAAATATTGATGCATAAATATTTTTATCTGAGCCTATAGACCTTAAATATGCTGACCTACTCCAAGTTCGCACTTAATTTCTGGGGAAGTTAAAAAGCTACAATTTCTAAATTGGAATATCTAGCAGAAAGCAGACAGGGAATGCTGGGGGACCCACTGATGAGCCGAACCCCTCGCATCTGTGTCGTGCAGCGGCAGAATATCGGCTAAACACACGTGTATGGGCTTGTGGGTACTACCTGTACTGTTACTATGGAATCACGTTACCATGAAAAAAAATGAGGAAAAGATGCCAAATAAGGGTCTCGGACCTATGAACGCGTTCATCTTCAGACAGGAGCAACTAAGTGCAACAAATGACTGTCTCTAGAGTGACTAACTGCCCGAATTTATCATTCCCGACAGTTCAATGCGGCAACTGGGCGGACACCTAGGTTGCGCATTCGTTCGGTTTTTCTCGGTCCTACTCGTGCACGTGCTTGTGACGGCCGAAGCGCCAAGGGCACACAGACTCCGTCGTGTTCACTCCGAATAGGTCGGTGAAGGCTGCAAACTCACAATCGTAGCAACCAGGACGGTGAGCGCTGACTCACTGGTAGGGCGTTGAATCAAAATTCTCCATGAGCAGAGACTTTAACCGGGAACGGTAGGGTGTAGGACCCCATGTAGCAGTCAACTTCAACAACTACACTAAAAATCCGTGTGACTGCGAACATCACTTGTTATTCGCCGTTTCTTTGGGTTGAAATTTTTGGGCGTCCTGATTAAATGTAAACTGCCATGATCCACAGTCTACTGACAGTTAAGTGGGGTCCATCTCTATGCCGTTGCCCTATCGCGCCCACTTTAATTGCCATCTATTATCTGTGTCTTCTTGCATTCCACCTACTCTCCGTCCTGCGTGTTACGCCAGCCGTAAAACCCCCTCCACCAACACTCAACGTATGACACGGTCAACGGGGGTAATCGGGGTCCAACACCCTACCGTTTCCGTTTGGCTGCAAACCCTGGGGTCTCCCGGTCTTGAGGTTAGGGATGGCTGGTTGACGACGAGTAAAGAACCCGAAACGGCAATTTAGGTCTTCCTCCCTCTGTCGCTAATATTCGCGAGACGGTGCCGTCGTTGTACACCACATGGCTCTTGATCGACAGGATAGGACTGACGCAGGTGTCGCCGAGCAGTAAGCTGAGATATTCCTGAATAGGAATGACCGTGCGAGTCGCCGATTCTTGTTACAAAGACGATGGCCGTAAGAATATTGTAATTACCAACCGCAGAACTTCATCGGCGGCTGCCTCCGTACGCGCCCACGAAAGACAGAGTGGAAAAGGCCGCCGACACATTGGCACTGCCATTTACAAAGAATACACAACAGAACACTTCGACGCAGAGCCTGGCGTCCGGCAGCTGCAGGACTGATCGGATGCTGGTGAGTAATCGGGTGTAGTCCACCAAATCCTGTGCCACGGCTGTCTTAACCGTTACGCAGGCCAGGCAACAAGACGCCCCAACTGACGAATACTCATGCCGTTCGGAGGGGCGACTAGCTGTCCCTAGTTGCTACAATTGCCCTGGAAAATGGCCACGAATTTGACTTTGCGAGGGCACTGATGACCCTGGGAGCCGGCATTAAGACGGAATGAAAGCTACTAGAGGCGTGGGTCTCTCACGCCATGGTCCGATACACAGACGCTATCACATCATTCCTATTACCCCACCCCAAAGCCCATGCAGTCAAATGCTGCGGTCCCACACCGTATGACGACGACGGTTCGAGCGTCGCAAACGATAATGTGGGCAAAGGATGCGAGTCCGACTGTGCCAGCCACTTGCGCCTATTACCGCCTCTGGTCTTGACAACGGGCCCAGGTGGAGGAGAGAGCGCGGCAAATTGCTGATAGAAGCGAACGGGTGAGTTCCAGGAAGCAGTTCAGAAGAAGAAGAAGAAGGTGCGGTCATTGGAACAAGAAGTTTATTGGCCTGAGGTTTCGGATTCTCACTCGAACCGATCATCATCGTCGTGAATAAGGCGGAACGCAACCGGGACTGCATTCCCTGTCTAAAAGATCGTCGGGGAAATACGTTGTCTGACAATTCAGATAAGGCGAACCTGTTGTCCGATTTCTTCATGTCCGTGTATACCGAGGAGCCGGCTTTTGGTGAAAGAGTTTATCCCCCAATTGTCAAATCAAACAATACAATTATCACGGTGAACTTCACAAGAGACACGGTAAGGAAGACTTTGCGTCAACTACAGCCCACTAAATCCCCCAGTCCGGACGGCGGGCTCGCCAAAAGTCCTGAATGAACTCTCAGACCAACTGGTCACTCCGTAATCCAGGATCTTCAGAACTTCGATGGAGACCGGGGCTCTGCCTACCGAATGGAAAAAAGCAAATATAAGCCCCATATATAAAGGTGGCGAGAGAACAGCCCCAAACAGTTTCAGACCAATGAGTCTCACAAGGATCTGTTGCAAGTTGATGGAAAAGGAAAGAAAAACGGGGCTGATGCGACATTTTGAAGAAAACCACTTGCTCAGTTTGCATCAGCATGGATTTCAAAGGGGTCGATCCTGTCTCACTAACCTGCTAGTATCCATGGAGAGCTGAACGAAATCAATCGACATGGGCTTATCAGTTGACACTGTGTACATCGACTTCAGAAAGGCTTTTGACAGTGTTCCACAAACACGACTGATATTTAGACTACTTCAAGTGGGTCTGAATGGAAATCTGTTGAAATGATTAGCCGATCTTCTTACGGATAGATCTCAGCGTGTGTTCATCGGAAACTCTAAATCGGAATGGACACCCGTGCACAGTGGCGTTCCGCAGTGGAGCGTTCTGGGTCCAATTCTGTTTTTAACATATATGCAAACAACTGCCTGGACTGTCTGAACTGTGGGCGCGTAATGTTTGCCGATGATCTCAAATTGTGGAAATTAATAGAGAAGCCGGAAGACTCTGTACAGCTACAAGACAATTTGAATCGCTTGCAACAATGGTGTGATGAGAGGTGTCGTAGCCTCAATCGTAACAAATGCCAACTTATCCGATTACGATCGAGGAACCGGAGGCCGTCGAGATTTGAGTCTCACTACTTTATGGAGGTCACCAACTCGAATCATTCAACCAGTTAAGAGACCTCGGTGTGTGGATGACGTCAGCTCTCAAACCATCGTCTAACTGCGCCAAGGTATCAGAGAAAGATGTGGGTATCCTAAGAGCGATTAGAAGATGCTTCCTCAGTTTTGACGAAGAACTTTTCGGCCGAGTATTTGGAGCATTCGCTCGACCAATGTTGGAATATTGTGTTCAGGCATGCTGTCCCTGGACAAAACAAGATTACATCCTACTGGAGAACGTACAGCGAAGAGCGACCAAGCTAATCGCCGGATTATGTGGCTTACCTTATGAGAGACGCCTGGAAAAGCTAAAAATATTTCCTCTCTCTTATAGACAATACAGAGGGGATATGATCATGACCTTCAGGATCGTCCGAGGGCTAGACTGTGTTCTTCAGCTTGACGATTTCTTCGAACTGGCACGGACGACCAATCTTTGAGGGTACCAATACAAATTGCAGGTAAAATATACCAAACTTGAAGTGCGGGCCAAATTCTGCTCCCACCGGCTGGTTGAAGGATGGAACAAATTGCTATCGAGATTTTCAAAAGAAGACTAGATAAATTTACGCTTGATGGTCAAACGCTTACACGATATCAATCATTGGCATAACTGCTATGTAAATATCTGCATGTTTTTTTCAAACGTCTATCTGTAAATAGGGCTTTTCAAGGCTCTGCCTCCATGCCTCATATATACTGAATACTGAATCATCATCTCTGATGATGCGTTTGAGGGAGAATCCGAAACGTCAGAGCAATAAATTTCCTGTTCCAATGATCGCATATTCTTCTTCGTCTGACAGATGGTGACTTGCCATGAATTAGTTGATACTGAAGTAGACATACACAGAATCTTCCTCACTCACTCCTGCCTTGCCCACCTGGGCCCGGCGGCATGGCAGTATCAGAATAACCGGAGAGCTAGCAATCAGAGTTAACAACCCGTCCACCTGTGCGACGCACGACCAAGTCCTCGCAGAAATCGGGTCGAATCCCATTCGGCTGGGAGCACCATAAAAATCACATTCGGGAGGAGCCTTGCGCCGTCCGAAGGACTGAGATACCCCGTCACTTTACAGGACGTCTTTTAGAGATTCTCGATTAGTCCAAATGGTTCGGACTTATTATGGTGATGTGCAGCTGGAGTGGATTTTCCAGTGTCAACCTCGTTTTCTCTTCCCTCACTCATCCACCGGTTCAGTGTCCAAGACTGTGCAGCGCATGGCCTACATGTCACCATACTCACCCCCCCCCTTCATGCGCGGGAGTTGTTATGGCCTCGCGGGGCTCCTGGGCGGCCCGATTAACGCGTGACGCGAGCCAATCTGAACTCCGTTTTAGTCCGGCACATCTACAGCTCGGCAGGTTTTGAGGGTCATGTGTAGAAAATAACTCATCTGAATAGCACCTTTTTCAACGACACGGAAGCAGTCTACCATTATGCAGTGAATATGCCAGTGCTCTTGACCGGTGCATATTCAAAAACATACCAAAGGTAGATGTGGACCAATTCCTACATTGAATTTTTGGTAAGATGTGGTTATGTAGCCCCACCTGGTGGATACAATACTGTTGGGGTTCGGGTAAGGGGTTAGGGTTAGGAGTTAGGGTTAGGGCAACTATTTCTCAGTCACTCAAAGTACAACCGCGCGCTCCCAATCGCTTTTCTTTTGTATACCATTACTTGATCTCGTCGCCTGTGCGTTCCTCGGTCCCACATGTATTAACCCCTATTACTACCGATCCCGTATTACAGGTGGCTGGGGTTTGTTTAATTCGAGTGGGACTACAGTGAGTGACCGATCTCATGAAATGTTGGCTGAAATTCTGAAATGCGTTTCCAATTAGAATGGATTACTTGGTCGCGGTTGTAATACGGGTTATCTTGCGGCATAATCTTATAACATTTCGGGCTCGGCAGGACGTCAGCTTTTGAATACATTGCTTTTCTATCTCCTGCAGAAACAGTATTCGGCAAAAAATGACTACTTAAATAGCATGCATTTTTCCCATTGATTTTCGATGGTCTTGCAAATTCAAATATATCTCATAGAAATCATAAACATAAATATGCTTTCTTTCAGTCAATTAATAGAGAATCACGTCTTCTTTATATTTTATGCTCAAGGAGGGTGTATAATTAAGTTTTAAAAAGGGTTCTAATTATGCGATTTTTTTAAGATCTCACAATGTCCATTCACATAGCATTGTACCTCGACGTTTACCACAGGTTCTCATGAAACTTAGAACATAGTCCGCATCCATTGCAAAATTTTATGGACTCTGTATGATACCTTCTTAATGGCATAGAAAAATATGCGGCTTTCTTTACTCGAGATGCATGCACCTTGTAGACTGAAATCACTAATCGATAATGCAACGAATGATCGGGCTCCAAAGAAGCAGAGCAAATCAACCAGAAACTTGTACGGACGCCTGCAAAACCTAATTTATTAATCGTAATGCAGCATCAAATACTGCAATAAATTAATTCGAATGATCCAACACCTCAAATGCAGTGCTGACGGATACATTTTGTCGTCTGATATCGTTGTCCTGTTTTTTTTTTTGGTACCATCTGACCTGGCCACCGAGATCGCAAAGCGGCATTTGCAAAACAATTTCGTTGACATTCTAGCGCAGCATTTTTTTAAAAAAAGGTGCTTGTCAGCTGTATCGTCAATAGCAGAGCCACTCGAGGAACTAATTCCACGACGTCAGAGACAGTTTCTCACAGAACTCCAGCCATAGGGGGAATTCGCCCCGCTTATGCTTGTCAACCAACTCGGTCCGGTATCAGAATCGCTCGCCAGCCGATGGCTCTCTTACGCACTGCACTGTACGGTATCCTATCCGTGAATACCAAGAGACTGACTTTGGAAAGACCAATTGGCGGGCATACGTCTGTTTTCCATGAATTCTCGTCAGGCCAGTACAGTTATACGGGAACGGGATAGATACAAAAACATGTCAGTAATTAGAGAAATTGACTAAGGTTCGTCGTAACACACAGACAGGGGTGTAGGAATATGGGGTAAAGGGAGGAGAGGATAATAACAGCCAATGCCAGGGACGGGACGAGAGCGGAAGTGCGCGGGAAGAGTCGCCGCGTTAGTCGACTTTCGACCAGGGTAGGTGCAGAGCCTGAACGTGGTTCTTCTGTGCGCACAAGGCTGGTTTTTGTAACCCGATGGCGACCGCTTTTGCTGTCGCTAACAGGCGCTGGCCCAGTAACTTGGGGTAGCTCGATGGGACCTTACAGATCACGCGATGTCCGGAATCAACAACATGCACGAGAATGGCGCTGTTTATGCTTCTGGTTTGACCTTTTCGCAGCAATGCCGGGAGGTGTTCTCGTATTTTCGTAGATAGAGGTCCACTCGTGCGGCCAATATTACCTGCTTAACAGGAGCAAATAAAGGAGTAAATGCACATTGATGTGATCTGAGTTGGTAATCTATCCTCACCTCCGCGTAAAATAGGGTTAGTAGGGGACAGTATTCGACCCTTGCTGCTGGGAAGGTTCATGAGGCAAATTGACGTCATCCTAGAAGTTCGCTCTCAGAGTCTCTTTGGAAAGGGGCTTTGAGTAACGGTGTTTTCTTTTCGGCAGTCAATGTGGTGGTTTTTTTTCTGGTCACTCTGCAATGTTCTTTGCAATGAACCTTTCAGGATGCCCGTTTTCGCGAAGTAAGTCCTGAATCTTCTTGAGC
Organism: Spirometra erinaceieuropaei; assembly: GCA_902702965.1. NCBI lineage: Eukaryota > Metazoa > Platyhelminthes > Cestoda > Diphyllobothriidea > Diphyllobothriidae > Spirometra > Spirometra erinaceieuropaei. Next base: position 25,553 of record CACRXP010001490.1, on the reverse strand, counting down.
TGCTCCTCGATGCCATCTACAGAGCAAATTTTTCTAGCCCTCTGTGCCAAACACTGGACTAGATTCTGTTTTTGTTGGAAATAATTTATCGAATTCTATACGCTAAGGGCTCCTACATGTACGCTGGCAACACAGGTCGATGTCTGGTGACTAGGGTTTACAAACAGAACCTATCTTTCCGTCAGTATGTCCATCTGTCCATAGTCTTCGGACACACGACTAAAAGTGAGCACTGCTTAGAGTGAAACGATATGGAGGTGAAGGCCACTGTCGGCACGCAATAGGCCAGATAATTTCTCGAGAACTAGTACGCCAACACAGACATTATGACTCTAGCTAGGCGCCTACTACGACAGCCTGTGTTTATGGTCCACCCGTCCTAAATTGTCAACCGCTGTCTGGCATCCTTCCAACACAAGGCGCCGTAACCGTACCCTGCCTCACCGACACCTATCGTAACGCTATGCTCACCCCTCCAATGGACTACTGTCATACTTGTGTAACACGTGTGGTTCCAAGCGTTAGACCGTGATAATTTCACATCTCACCATGCAATTCCCTCGTGGTGTTACTATCGTCAGCATGAAAATTCACGAGTAAACGTGATAGTTTAGAAGGGTGTCCACCATTCCCTGTTATGCAGTCTGTGACGTTACCTAGGAAACGTAATTTCTAAGCTTGTCTTATCATCTTGAGGCAACCAAGAGTCTGTCCAATTCGTATGCTTTTCCATCTCATTCCTAAAAACGTCCTTTTTGCACACAGAATACGTTTCTCAGCAAGATTCTCAGGCGAATTTGTTATGACCCGGCCTGGTACTTGAAAGCACGTGGGAGCGTATGCGTATCCGACGCGGCAGAGAAGGAGAACGCGACCGGCCACGAAAATGTGTATTAGGAGATCGCAAGTCAAGATTAAGTGGAAGTAACGCATATTTATAACGCCCTACTGTGGTTCGCCGGCATTCGGCCCAATTCCCTTCGGGAAGAACATTCCAGACGAGCTGGTCAATAATTCGAATACGCGGATCGATCAGGTTCGAGGGGAAAAGCCAATGGAGGGGCGCCACAATTAAGATGACAGCGCTGTAAATAAAACGCACGTGCCCCCAGTGATTGGCTGGCTCTTGTTTTTGGGGAGTGTAGACACTCCCAACAGGACTGTATACCCCAGAAAATAATCAAGGTAATTATTTTGCGAAATTATTAAATGCAAGACATGGAATTAAGTGCCCGGGACATGTTCATTGACATTTCGGACCCGGCTCTACAGTGGTATGTCCCGGGTAAGATGTGGCTGTGTAGTCGCAACTGATGGACACAATACTGTTAGGGGTTAGGGTTAGAGGTCAGGTAACTATTTCTCAACCACTCACAGTACAACCGCGCATTCCAACAGCTCTTCTTTCGCATACAATGACTTGGTCTCGTCATCTGTGAGTCCCCAGGCCCCACCTGTAAAAACCCCTATTGCCACTGGTTCCGTATTCCAGGTGGCTGAGCTTTGTTTACTTCAGGTTGGGGCTACATTAACACATCTGACCACGTCCCAGACACTTGAATCCATGTAATGCATTTAATACTTCCTGGAACCATTGCTTGATTATTCTCTGAAGTTCACACAGCGGGAACCGCGTAGAAAGCGCTCGAGGGTCCACGGGGGCGCCGAGCCCCTCCCAACAGCGGAACCATAGGCGAAACACGTGTCTTAGCTAGTCTTTATGTCAGGAGTATATTGTAGCCATGTGCATATATGTGGGACCCTAAGATATGTAAGCATCTGCTATACTATGGTCAGTAAACCATGGCCCTTTGCGGTCTGGTGTTCGCTGACGGTTCTATATCACATGGTCTCCTGTCGGTAGATGTGTTTACGCCCCCGCTGAGTATACAGGTCTTGAGCATGGCTGCCCGGCCTTCCTCGTCTTTCTGACCCGCTGGAGTGCTGTTGTTGGTTAAGACCCCGGGCAAGTGTTTGTTGTGGACCAAGGGGTGTGGTGGTACACCTTTGTGCGGTCCGGCTGTGCCAGCCACCTGCGCCCTCCCTCACCTCCGGTTTTCTTGGTCATGTCTTTACAGGTGAGGGAGGAGCGAGTGCGGTGTGTGCTGCGCAAGTCTACCCTCATTATAAACTAATTCACGCACATGGCACCGCGATTGCTTCATCTTGCTACGAAGCACATGGTGGACATCGTCGGTCATGACGGTATATGCAGAAGAACATTACCGACAGGGAAAAGGGTGACTGGAATGGTAATCGCTGGTCACATACATATCCCATAGGATAAACACTTATTGATCCTGTTACGGGAAATGATCATTCCGTTGCGCCTTAAGACTTAGTCTAGAGCTTTCGTAGGCTTCTTGTAGGCAAGGAGTGCCGATAAAGACAAAGAAAACTGGGATAGCAGTTTCCGGTCTATTAGTTGTCGTCAGGCAGCCGTGTTCAACCGCGGGTTTGCAGGAGCTGGGATTCCACGCTAGATTCTTCGATCATTTAGCGTTATCAATCGCACTGTTCTACCACTGAGCCACAAGTTCGTTGTCCTGTCAGATGTGATCGAGAATATTAAAAAGTGCAGACTGGGCATCAATGGATCAGGCTGCGGGACATGTGACGTCCGAGCTATAGGAAACCCAGCTCCTAGACGTCTAAGGACGAAATAAACGCGGTGCCCGTAGCGGTGGCTTCAGACACCTCACCCACGCCTGTCTGCAGTGAATTCCGGTCAAGTGTTTGTTGTGGACCAGGGGGTATGGTGGTACATATTGATGCGGGTATGGCCGTGCCAGCCACCTGAGTCCTCCGGTCTACTTGATTATGTCTTTATACCGGCTAAGGTGGGGGAGGAGGGAAGAGTGCGGTAGGTGTTGTGCAAGTCTACTCTCACTAGAAACTAATTCACGCGCATGACACCGTGTCTGCTTCACCTTACCGTGGAGCACATGGTAGACACTCTTCGGGCATGACGATATAAACCGTTTCGAAGCACAACTACCCAAATATGGTAAAAAGGTAGGTCTTTGAGTAACCATCAACGGGCGAGGGTAGCTACATATCCTACCCTCTCCAGTTACGGTTGCGTCCAAGCGTACAGATTAAAGGTTAGGGTAACTCATTGCAGGCATGGCGTTGAGATCCCAGTAAACTACAACTTTCCCGGGGGGTTACAAACCATAGCGTCTCTGCTTCCCAAACTAAAAACAAATTGATGCATAGGTCACTGCCTTCTCCCGCATACTTGTCGTCCTTGTCGCTTCCGATCGATAAACTGTGGTATGCTTGTTTTTTCGGTTCACAAAATAACCGGTCTTGTTGATGTAAACGTAAAACGGAGCCTCCATTGTGTTTCAGAATGGCATTCGATTGTAGCCTCCTCCATTCAACAGGCGTGATCAGGCAGTGTTGTGAGACGTGTAGACGGAGTCCGACCGTGCGTTCACTTTTTGCAAGTAGGGCTGGACAAGGAAAATGGAGCAAAACCGTCATAGAGCGACCCGTCCTTGCTGTAGACCAAGTCTACATATCGATTCTACAGGGCGATTTGGACAATCTGTCAAGCGGGTGGACAGTTCTGAAAGTGTGGAATTGGAGTGAAAATCGAGTCCAGTATGCTTCGGACAAAAGACGGGGAGGAATGCTGCCAAGGACTCCCTCCCATTGCCTTCCCAAATTATGTTAGTCCATCAGGCTGGGGAGATTGTGACAAGCAGACTCTATCCATTTATTTCTGGCCCAATCCACTTCTAGCTAAAGTCACTACTGTCTTTCCCCCCCCCCCCGGAGGAGGGCGGCGGCAGTAGTGGTTTTCACCCCGTCAATCAGTAAACATAACTATTGTGCGCATGGGCGCATGGGCGCCTGATTA
>CACRXP010001490.1:0-21132 GCA_902702965.1 Spirometra erinaceieuropaei | reverse complement strand
AGTCTACTATCATTATAAGAGAGATCACACGCAAATCATCGTCCCCTGCTCTCGCACTTCTGTGGAGCACACGATGGATATCGTCGGTAACGACAGTGGAACTTTCGGATGTGGAGCGGGTTGTCCAGTCAGTGATGTAGTATAGCACATCAGACAGGAGAGATTTCTGTCCTCTATTTTGAATTCAGTATTTCAAAGCACGTCTGTAACTGGACGTGGCCTCAGACTGATAATGGGAGTCAGGAATGTTTTTTTGGCTTTCCTGGCGTAATCAGCCAACCACAGCGCGGTCGCAGGTTCTGGGGATATATCTGAACGCGGATCAACTGGTCTTCAGGAACTCTTGAGTCACTCTATCATTTAGGCCAAATGACCACGTACACGTCTATTGTTTAATGTCTGGAATATTCGTCCTGCAAGTTTATAACCCGAATTTTTCTACTATTTTAGCATAACAGGATACCATACTAGCAGGACAGGTGCTAGCTAAAAGCCCAGCCGATATTCTGTCGCTGCATAGCACAGCTGCGAGGGGTTCGACTCACCAGTGGGTCCCCCAGTATTCCCCATGTGTTTTCTGGTAGATACTTCAGTTTAAAAGCTGTTACTTAAAGTTAGCCGCTAATTTCTGAGGAAATTAAAAAGCAAAAATTTTCTTCTTTTTCCCAAATCAACGTCCTTTTAATAGGATGCCCACTTTGGTTCAGTACTAATGCCTTATTCAAGTCGTTAGTACCTCCGTTCTTCACGCTTATTACAGTTGCATTTTCTCGGGGCATATTGAAAACAAAGTTGCTGGAACTGTTAGCGATCTTGATGCAAAGAAAGATTTTCACCTTCCTTTCTTTCCTGACCCTTGTCTGACCTTCCGGTGTCGTTACACCGACAGGAAATGTTCCAAGCCCGTACGTTTGCTTTTCCGACGAACAGTCCAAATTTCAATTAATTTTCGGCCAAAAAGGGATTGGAAGAGGGCATATTTCGGTCTTTTCGCCTACTTCAAAGTACCAAAGGCCTTTTCGAACGGCCTGGTTGTTTCGGAAGACGTAATTTTCTACTGAATCAGCAAATGAATGAATATTTTATGCATGTTTTCTATAAAATATAATTGAATCTTTAAGGGCATCGAAAATCAATGGAAAAAAATGCATGCTATTTAAGTAGTTATTTTTTGCAGAGTATGGTTTTTGGTTGCAGCCGGAAAGACGTTTGTTCGAAAGCCGGTGTTCTGGGGTAACTGAATTAGGATACAATTATGCTGCATGATGATTTGTTACAGAACCCTACTTAATTTATCTTTTCGAAACGAAAACGCATTTCGAAATTTCTGTTGAGATTTCACGAGTTAGCCCACTTACTGTACTTGCCATTTTCACATTTTACACCAGCACAAGCTACAAGGCTCTATTTTTTGCCGGTTTGACGCCCAACAGGGGTTGGCAGCCAATGAGGCGCTACTTGTGGTTTCCCTTTGAATTCCTTCCGTTAGTTCTGGATATCGAAGGAGTCTTTGCGGCCAAGCCAACTAAAACTGGCACACAAGTGTTGACGCCCGGTGGACAAGGATAGCCCGGCCATTCACCACCGCCACGCCCAACGCTCCCTACCCCACTGCACGGTACACGTTCATTTTTCCCCGTGACCTTGAAGTCGTGACCTTGAGGGTTCGGTCTCTTGCTTGACAGTGAAGAGGCCGAGCCGGGTGACGGGACAGGAGTGGAGACTGTGCAATCAAGAAGCGTGCGCTCTTCTTTCTCCTGTCTGGCAGCCCTGGCAGATGAAGGCATCCAGAAAGACCCAAGAAAATGCATATCCATCACTTCTTCAGGTTTTGTGGTTTTTCAAAGCGTTGAAAACTGTGAATAATCACCCTGAGACTTTCAGGTGAAAGACTTTACCTCAGGGTTATTGGCAAATGACCGTTGCGGAATAAAAGTTTACGTTAGGTGATTTCGGACTGAAAATTTCCCAATCACCTTCATGAAATCTTCCAAAGTCATCTACGTCTTTGCATTTATTGTCAGTGCTTTTCGTTGAACAGTCAATGAAGCGTAGTCCCCCCCTCCCCCAGTACTACTGTTTTCAACGTCCGCTGCTCTGTGGTAGCTTACTTATAGTACTGTACGTCTGCCGAATTCGACTTCTTTAAAAAACACGTAAGTTAGACACAGTTTACCGAAGAAGCAGACACGATCGCCGGGACAAGAGCTTTATTAGCCTGACGTTTCGGATTCCTACTCGAACTTAATGAACTAGCATAACTGCTCATTGACTAAGTGACATTCCGGACTTGGTTTTCGGAATCCTGTTTTAACAACCATATTGCAAATCAGAAGAGCATTTGGCGATGGTTGCCGCCTTTCTGTGTGCAACTCCAACCTCAAGTGGTGCGAGAAGGTGGCCGACAGCTTCCGAAACATTCTTGACACACGGAAGCGCTCGCCAAAATTTAAGGTCTATGGGGTTTGGCCTTTTGTCGCTTTTGCGTATGCACCGGTTGTGGAAGGTGCGCGGGTATCCATCGGCTTTGAGGACCCGTCGAAGATATGGTGGTTGGACAATCTTGTTTTCCGGCTCATTGCAGTGCGTTTCAACACGCCGATAGGGCGTACTTACACAACTGCGTTTGTGGCTGATTGGGTGGTGGCTGTTGAAGTTCAGTAATTGCATCACATTTGTCGCTTTCCTGAACACTTTGGTCTTTAGTCCACCACAATTCTTGCGGCATACGAGGACATCCAGGAAGGCTAGCTGGTTGTTCTCGTCATCCTCCATCGTAAATTGAATGTCCGGGAAGACGGCGTTGAGGTGTTCTTTGAAAGTCAGCACCTGATCCCGTTCGATAACGACGGAGGTATCATCCACATACCGCGCTCAGAACTTCGGTCTGTAGTGTTGGAAGACCAGCTACTCTAACCGTTGCAGGACCGCCTCGGCGATGAATCCCGAAATCGGCGCACCCATTGGTGTGCCCCCACCTGCTCATAGGGCTATCTAACTGCCTGTGAGTAATCGATTGAGCCAGAACTGCATTTATGCTAATTAACTGTCCCGATCGCAAACGACGAAACAAAGGCTCTGTAACAACGCCCGAAAACCACAGAATGCGGATGCGAACCTCGGGTCATTCAAGTCCGTGGTTGATTTTTCCTGACTGACGTCAGAAACGGCCTCACCTGTCTCTCTTGTTCTTGTTGATGATCCTGCTCGCGTGATTACTGGTCGCTCTCTGATCACACACGAGGACTTCAGATTGGGCTCTCAAAGCGTAACGGGACGAGCGTGCCCCGTAGCCTGATCGGTAAACAATCCCCCCCCCCCACCCATCGTCAATTTACCCCACTGCAATTGACAGGACAAAGAGCCCATGGCTCAGTAGTAGAGCGTTGGACTTTAAAAATGTTCATTGATCAAAGATCGCGGGTTCGAGTCCCCTGTCCTGCATACCTGAGGTTGGGCGTGGCTGACTGGCGACGGTCAATCAGCCAGAAATGGCCATCCCAACCTCTGTCTTATCTTTGTCGATCCCAGCCATCCAACAATGCAGCAACACGGGAGCACGAAATGACGCGGTGGTCAATTCCCAGGGGTGTCGACAGAAACTACATTCCCGCCTACGCAGTAGACGACAAAAACCCATCTTATATGACAACCAGCTGCCAGCAGGTCAGAAAGGGTTCCTCGGAGGTTGTAGGTTGTGTTTCATGGTGTAACTGGTTGCATTCACTGTCAAATGTATCACAGATGATCTCCGCACTGTTAGGGAAGGATAAATGATATGATGGTTCTCTAAGAAGGCCGTGCTGAGTGGGTCTTGTGAGTTTGCGCGGCTTGGAAAAGAACACAAGTTGCCAATAAAACCGAAAAGACCACCTTCAGGAGACAGTTGAGAAGAAAAGATGGTCCCTGGAACGGCAATTTTGTCTGCCTGAAGAAGAATACACAATTGCTGGGACAAGAGCTTTATTAGCCTGACGTTTCGGGTTTCCTGATCGAACCCATCATCAGAGATTGTGGTGGACTAAAAACCAAAGTGTTCAGGAAAGCGGCAAATACGATGCAAGTATCTCTGATGATAGGTTCGAGCAGGAATTTGAAACGTCAGACTAATAAAGCTCTTGTCCCGGCGATCGTGTCTCCTTCTTCAAGACTGCTTTCTGGGACTCGTCTCTGCGCTTCTTTTGTCTGCCTGGCTTTTCAGACTTTTGCCCGAACCCAAACATCAGCTGCCACTGATAATGGGTTTGAGTAAGGGTCGAAACTGCCGACTGCATATTGCCATGACGGATTCCTCGCTGATTTTGTTCACCGTACGCTCTAATGAGACTGACCTATCGGTAGTTCTTGACCGGTCACGCTGGACAATCACCCAGGCTTGCCGCCAGTCACTTGAGACGTCGGTTAGTCCTCGACCTGTCTCCGTACGAATTGCGCAGGCTGTTAATAAAGACTGGGCCAAAAATAACCGCAAGGTACCGCTTTCCCTGGCAAACCCATTGGTTGTCGTAATTCGTCCCGAGGACAAAGTAGAGCTACCTGATCCGTGCCAGCGTTAGGGAAAGGGAGATGTTATCGCCAGGAGGGGGTCCATATTCGACAGAGGTTTCGGCCTCACACTTGGAGCTATCCTCAGACACAAAGCCAGGTTCCTAGCTGCAAAAAATTTATTAATTCTTAGAGACGTGAATATACTCACCAGAGCAAAGAAACGAACTTAAAGAGTACATTTTGGGAGAAAAGTACAATGCCTGGTAGTCATCTGGTGGATTCTAGGTGAATTACTTAGGAAATCCTGCTTGGGCAGTCAACTTACTGTATCAGATTTGGTGGATTCCAGACGTTGCAGTAGGTTGGGCGGGCAACTTGACCCAAATGTGATTAAACTCGCGTCGTCCGGCGGGGCCTCGTAGCTCAGGTGGTTAGAGCGTTGGCTGTACTAAAGCCTTCCCCTTACTGCGTGGGTTCGAATCCCACCGAGGCGCCGAGTTTTTCACAGTTGGGTCAATATGAATTATTCAAAATCTGCCAAAACATCAATGAAAAGTACAATGAACTGGTGTTTTGTACATTAAGTGGATAATGTTCAATCCTTTTGTCAAACCTAAAAAGCAAATAAGGGTATATAAATATCCGGCGGGAGGCATGCGATGTCATGCATGGCGTTGTGCCAAGAGTCAGGAAATGCATATAACCATCTAAAGAAGCCTACGTCTGCACACCACAATTCAGTCAAGGCATTAAGATGGAAGATGTCGCTGTCCCTAACGCATATGACGCGAAATTTCAGTGTTAAGCGCAGTCGAAATGCTCGTATGTTAAACATTATTTCAGCGATTAAGTGCTACTGGGTGTTAAGCGGAGCCTTGCACCCTTCACACATGGCTCAGCGCGCTTTGAAATGCACCTTCTGCAGTCGCAGAATTCCTGCAGTTGTGCAACTTTTGTAAGCATTGGAGCTGAGCCCGGATAGCTCAGTCGGTAGAGCATCAGACTTTTAATCTGAGGGTCCAGGGTTCGAGTCCCTGTTCGGGCGGTCGTTTTTCTGACGCTGGTAAATTTACGCACTAGTGTAAGAAATCTTCTCATTCTGCTTTCAGCTCTTTCAGGATGGTCGCTTCGCGGGCACCCGCTTTTATAAAAAAGAAACGTCGCATTTCGGACTATTTGTTCCCTCTTCAGAAAGTTTTCGTCAACTTTAAGGAAATTACTTTCTGTACTGAACGAAAAGCGTTCTCGTGTCTTATATGGTGACGTGGGTGTGCGGATAAGCATGGTGCGCGCCCTGTCAAAACCTCACCAGACTTACACATGACAATTTAGGGTAAGAAGAACTTGCTTCAGCGTAGGCAAATCGATTTTAGATGCAAATTTAGGATTCGAAAATTTAGCGGTGAGTCGACAGAAGCGACCCTAATAGTAATCACTTGCGAATCGATACTCGCTGCTCGCGTCCCGCCCGCAACTGGCCTCTGATTGGTTGGTTGCAGTCGTAGCAGTACGTTTCTCACGGCCGCGCACGAGTAAGCGTACGCTGATATGCTATCAATTTTTATCGATTGGACGGCGTGCTTGTTTCGCATGCTCGCGCCTGCAGGCGCCCATGGGCGTCACTTCCTGCCTTGCGACGCCGCTGAACGCACGCATTGCTGTCCCGTGCTTTACCTTTTCTGTTAAAGCATACTGTTGAGTTTTACCGTTTTCTTTTCTATCATGTTCAGACCAGTATCTCGGAGAACTCAACGTAGGCGCGTCGAGAGAGAGTTTGGAAATCGTATACGTAAAATTGCCGAGAAATTGAGGGAAAAGTACCCGCCCAAGTCATCATCTTTGTCGACAGGTTTATCCACCTACACTCAGTCAACAGACGCCCCAACGTCCTCGTCTGTTCGAACAGGCGAGTTCCAGAAGGCAGTTCAAAAGAAGATCCCTGCCAGCACCAGTCCCCCGTGCCACCGGGATATTCGCTGTTTCCGCCTGTTTCCCTTCATTCCTTGTTGATCTCCTTCACTCATAGCTCATAAAACTGTCTAATGCGGGCGCGCGTTCAACGACGAAGCACAGTTATGTAACATCACTATCTGTGTTTTCTCGTCCCAAAAATGCAACTTTATATGTTTCCAAATCTTCTGATTTAAATCAACTTGGATTTGAGTAAAATTTAAACAGTGTACAGGTTGGGCTGCAACCGGAAACGAGAAAAAACTCGCCATATACCCGTTCGGATTCTATCAGAAATTGTCCATCTACACAGAAATGCAAACCCAGTAATGTTTTGCTTACTCGGTCTTTAGGTAAAATGTCAACAAAATGGATGGGTAGAGGGTTCACTAGTTGGTGGCGGATGCAACTACTACGTCAAACGGAGGCCTACTTTCCGAGAACAAGTTGCCGCGCTGCTATTTTGTGTTGCCCACGCAAACGGCGCCATTGATCGCGGCGACTGAATACTACTGACTTTTGAGTTTCACCAAATATATGATTGTTGGAAGGGGGCTTCCCTGATCAGTTTACGGAACACGAAAGCTGCGCTGCGTTTTGAAGTGGACAAATTGCGATGTTTCACAAGGATATCGGGCAGCGGTATAGTGAAGGGCCCCACTTAACTGTCAGTGGACTGCGGATAGTGTCATATGGGGTGTTATCTTGGCATACATTTGCAGGCTGTTGCAAAAATTACACTGCCAACAGCAATTACTTCCCACGGCCTTGCACCTAACCTCAAAATCCGCTATTTTATGAGATTTATTTTTCGTTTAGTGTTTAAGTCCTACTCTAATTTCCGTTGTCATACAATAGCGTAGGGTAAGACTTTCGGCAGAAATCCAGGAAATTTTTGTGTTTTCTTTCATTTCGTCATCTTAATGTCTAGCCTGCTGCCCCACCTATAGAACTCCCTTTACCATAAATCACGCATGGCACGATACACAGTCCACTGACAGTTAGGTGGGATCATTCTCTATACCGTTGGCGGATATAATTGGCAGAACTCTGTGAGAGGAGTACCAGCAAGGACAATAGAGACTGGGATAGTCATTTCTGACTTATTAGTTTTTGTCAGCCGACAGAACCCAACGCCTGGATTTCATGACTTGCGTTTCAAACACAAATTACAGTTCTATTAAGCGCCAAGCCCAATGCCTTACCACTGAGTCTGCGTGATTGCTGTTCACCAAGAGACTGCTTCCGTGGACTCAGGTCCCCAGGTTTAATGAGAGCAGCAGGTATTGTAATCTGCTCCGTGGATGTCCTCACAGCATTGTCAATATTCTCAATCACAGCCGACAGGACGACAGTTCGACCTGACAATGTCCATCTTGTGCCCGACGGCAAGATGAAGTTGGCATGAGGACTTGCGTGTGATTTAGTTTATAGTAGTATGGACTTGCGCAGCATCTATCGCACTCTCTGTTCCTCAGTTCCCACCTCGACTCAGTGTCAAGACAAAGGCAAGAAGACCGGAGACGGAGCAGGGGAGGGCGCAAGTGGATGACGCGGTCGAGCCCGCACGCTGGCGCTCCACTCCCCACCCCCAGATCCACACCTAGGCGTGCCACCACACCCCCTGCTCCACAACGTACACTTGACCAGGATTTTTCATCACCAACAACACCCCCAACAGGACTCAGAAGGACGGGGATCATTGGGCAGTCATGCTTAAGACCTGTATACCAAACGGAAGCGCAAACGCATCTACCGGGAGAGAACCAGTTGTCAGGGAACTGCCAGCGCACACATGGCTGTGAGGGTCATGGTTCGTTGATTCTGGCATAACAGACGTTTACAGACCTTTAGACCCTACCGACAAGACAAAAGTTCTCTGGCCCAGTGAGCAATGATCCCTGCTTCCTTTATGAGTGGCCCCTAAACGTTGGTCCTGCGGGAAACCACGTCTTTCGAGATGTCCTTAGTTAAAACTAGGGAGCGTGTCGCTTTTTAAAACCACACGAATTACGAGATGTTCGTACAACCATGCGTGTAGAAACTGTGATGCAATTTACATTAGGTGATTATGTATGTGAGCGCAGGTAGGTTGAAAACTTCGAGATAGTTAGAAATGAAGGTTTCATTTCGGAATATACAGTGGGTATCTCGAGAGAGGCGTGATGATGATGACGACGACGACGACGATGATGTTGTTGTTGTTGATGATGATGATGATGGTGATGATGATGATGATGATGATGATGATGATGATGATGATGATGATGAAGATGATGATGATGAAAAACTAGATGGTCATTCACGGAAATTTGGAACCGAAGCACTTATTGTTCATATCCCTTACTATGTTTTCACCAGGAGAAAACTTCCCCGGACACTTGTGTGACGTCTCAACAAAACCACCCACAACGACCTCCAGGTAATCTACTGTGACGCCAGGGCTACCTTAGTGCTTTGCGGGTCTTCAACTCCCCGTGTTACTATAAATAGACATTTAAGCGTCTAATGGCCATAACCACCTTTGAGGAGTTTTACAGCCAAAGACAAAGATACTAGAAGGATCCCATACGTCATATAACCAAAGGCTGAATACAAGATACCCCAATAAGGAAAAACATTCAAAATGAAAAATAAATACACTGTGAAACTAAAAAAGAAGGAGATATCAGTGTAATCGCAGAGTTCGGTTGGTAGGTCGGCCGACACACTTGTGATCCTCTGTTGACACAGATAATTCCACGAAAACCCAGATATACAACATCGAAAATACAGCAAATGGGCTCATTCATGAAATGTCCATCGTACTTTTCAAATGTGTCTTCGTTTCGCACAGATTAACGAAATAGTGTTGTAACACTAATCAGTTTATAGCATGATTTCATACTAATTCAATTACCTTAAGATGCCGGCCTTCCAACGAACTTCTTTCCTGCTGTAAAAAATGACCACTTAAGTAGCGTGCTATTTTCTCATTGATTTTCGATGCCCTTCAAATATGCAATTTTATTTAATGGAAAGCATGCATAAAAATATTCGTCCTGTTGCCCATTCGGTAGAAAATTACGTCTTCTTCCAATTCAATCCTCGAAAGAAGGGTATTGTTTGGTTTTAAAAAAGTTTATAGTTCCGAGATTTTTTAATATCGTGAAATGAGTGTTCATAAAACATCGTTTCTCTGCAATTACTACTGTTGCTTACAACAACATGGCTCAAATCAACCGCTGAATTTCATGAACCCCATGATGTCCCCTGTTTATACCGTAAAGAAATGTACGGTTTTCCATACGCGAAAAATATACGGCTTGTATTTTGGGAACCCTGAATACAAGTGCAACAGCACGTCGGAGTTCAAACTTATTCGGGAATTGGAAAAGTTTTTAAAAACCTAATTATACCCTGCCTTCGATTATAAAATTGGAAGGAGACGTAACTTTCTACCGAACGGGCAAAAGAATGAGTATTTTTATGCATGTTTTTTCATGAAATATAATTGCATTTTCAAGCGATTCGAAAGTCAATGAGAAAAAAGCATGCTACATAAGTGGTCATTTTTTGCAGAGTATAGATTTGCATGCAGCCGGAAAGAATTTCGTTTGAAAACCGGCGTCCTGCGGTAACTGGATTATTGTAGAGTTTTGTTGTACAGTGACTAGGTTTACAGCCCTACTTATTAATCTTTTTGAAACGAAAACGCGTTTCGAAATATCGGTTGACAGTTCATAAGTTAGCCCACCTACTGTAATCTGACCTTGATTGCAAGGATGAATTACCTCTCAGCCGTACTTGCGTCTGTCCAGGGTTCAGTCTTTAGCCCTAGCAGTCCTTTCTGGGAAGAACAAATGAGGACGGTTGGCTTACCACCCATGCACAAAATCTCTTCAAACAGGAAAAAGAAACTGATACTTAAAACTTCCTTTCCCTCTGGATCAAGTTAGGAAGAAAACCTACTGGAATACTTAATTCCACGCCATTTGAGCGAAAAACGGGTAAAAACGGCTCTTGCGAGATGTGGCCTGGACTTCGCTCATGGCAAAAAATGCTCAATCCGTCGCTTCCATCATGGCTTCTGAACAAAACCTGGATCACGATCTCCTAGCGCCGACAATCGGTACAAACACTTGGCGAATATAAAAACCCGAAACGTTTCCCCAGCTCGAGAATTCACCACAAGGTCCTGGCCTGTAGCTGGCGATTACTCACCTCAAATCAACGAATCTAGGCGAAATGACGGCTACAGAAAATAATCATACGAATTAGTAGTAGAATGTCTCATCCAGCATATCCACTTAACCCCATAAAAGCTGGTCATCACTCGGCTTTGCCAACTCCACATCCGCCTGTAGGCATCAGTCTTCTTTATCGCAAGATAGCCAGAAGCACATTCTGAGATGCTCTTAGGTCCAGATGTCCGGAAATCCTGCCGTGAGAGTCAGTCAGAGGACTCTTATTTCGGTTAGTAGGAGTAATGCAACGTGTTCAAAACGGAAATGTTTTTGTACTGACCTCCTGCCACGCGCATTTGTAACGCCCTGCCTAGCAACTCCTACTGAAAGACCTGACTTTTTACAAATACTGCCGCGCATGTCATTTAACCTAGCCACCGGACAAGGCTAATCAGTAGAAGGTCAAATAACCACTCCTTTCTGGTTCATGGTTGTCAAGGCATTCCGGCCGGTCCTGCCTGTAACATAAGGCGAAACTGACAACGCGTCGGGGTGGCGGGGAGGGGGGGGAGGAGGGGGGGGAGGGACTGAGAGATGTTGCTACTGCTGCCTTTTCTTGTAGTTAGATGATTCAGGTGAAAAACATTGACGCAGGGACTGGTAGGCAGTTTAGCATTGCAGTCTCCGCATGCAAAAACAACGTGCCCCGATGTCCACTCACTGTTATCGTTAATTAGCTATCGTCCAAACGAAGGTCTCCTTAATTTAATTAGGCTCAGACGGCCTCAGTTGTCGGCACAACTTTGCGCACCCGGACGCCTACAGCAAAATTTGCGCCTTGACGATGTTTATCAACTGGTCTCAAAATAAAATGTTTACACCTGAAGCAGGAGAAGCTGAGAATTTATTGAACCCTGCGCCTCGGATGAGAACTCAGTCAAACGATTTATTGACCTGGCACCGGCACAGAGAGCTCTGCGCAGGTACCACCAGACCTGCGGCATCGATCGTTCATTGCCTTATACAGTGAGTGACCGATCTCATTAAATGTTGGCTGAAATACTGAAATGCGTCTTTGATTAGGAAGGGTTACCTAGGCGCGGTTGTATTATTGATTATCTTGCGCCATAATCTTATAATATTTGGGACTCGGCAGGATGTCAGCTTTAAAATACGCTTCTTTTTAATCTCCTTTAGAAACCGCACTCAGTAAAAAATGACTACTTTATTGGCATGCATTTCTACAATTGATTTTCGATGACCTTACAAATTTAAATATATGTTATAGAAACCATAAACAAAAATATGCTTTCTCTTAGTCGTTTGATAGAGGATTATGTCTTCTTCATATTTCATACTCAAAGAAGGAGGACAATTAGGCTTTGAAATAGTTTTCTAATTGCCAAGTCATTTCGAACCTGATCATTTGTTGATCTAGCGCCTAGCGATTTAAGTCTACAAGGTGCATGCGTTCCGCGTAAAGAAAATCACACATTTTACTACGTCTTTATAAAGATATCATACAGAGTCCATTACATTTTGCAATGGATGCGGACTATGTTGTACATTTCATGGGGCTATGTGGTAAACGGCCAGGTACGATGCTGTGTGAATGGGCATTGAGCGGTCTTAAAAATCTCATAAGTAGAAACCTTTTTAAAACCTTATTATACTCCTCCTTCGAGTATGAAATATAAAGAAGACGTAATTCTCTATCAAGCGACTAATAGAAAGCATATTTTTGTTTATGGTTTCTATAACATATATTTGAATTTGCAAGGCCATCGAAAATCAATGGCAAAAATGCATACCACTTAATTAGTCATTTTTTACCGAGTGCGGTTTCTAAAGGAGATTAAAAAGAAGCGTATTTTAATGCTGACATCCTGCCGAGTCCGAAATATTATAAGATTATGGCGTAAGATAATCAATATTACAACCGCGCCTAGGTAACCCTTCCTAATCAAAGACGCATTTCAGAATTTCAGCCAACATTTCATGAGATCGGTCACTCATTGTATGTTTTATAATCGGCACTTGTTCCGTTGTTGATGTTGTTATTGTTGAAGATGCACGCCTACAAAAGTTCTAAAGCTCGTTAATTGAAAAAAAAAGAGTTCAGGTGCTCGATCCGTCTCTTCCTTTTTAGTCATAAAAATTAGTATTATGACAAGTAGCCCTTTAGAAGAAGTGAAGGGTACTCTAGTTGAAATTTGCGTCGACAGGCCAGTGCAAGTAGAAAGTGCATTTTTTCTAAAAGCCTTTACTTCAGTTAGCACAAATAAAATTTCCTCAAGTGGCATATGGTCAAATGATGGGAGAAAATTCCAGGTTCCGAATTCGGAGTAACGGAGGAGCTAACCCAACACATCAGTCGGAAAAGTGGACAGCAACCCCAGTAGAACTGGTTATTTGTCCAGTTCACATCGAAAACAGTCGCCAAATCCCGTGCAGTGGGCTTTGTGACCCTGGGCAGCGTCCATAAATATGCACTTCAGGAGAAAATATCGTGAGATGGCCTGGAATGTAGTCCCAACTAAAAATGATACATGGTGGCACCCCGACTGTCTGCAATGACCTTTTGTGGTCATTCACGGGGAAGTTACTCCACAAAAAAGGCCATTAAAATAATATATATTTGGATTACTGACTCCTACGCAGCTACCATTTTTAGCAGGTAGCCGCGGAAAGTGTATCTGGCAATGAATGTTCTCCCCAAAATGCAATAAGAGAGAGTCTGGTTTGAAAGATGTTGCTCTGTTCGTATCCCTCCTGCAACACGACCTGCATTTTCACATGTTTCTCGGGTTTCGGAAACCTGATACGCGTGGTTTATGAAGATAATATTTTACTTCTCTCCATGTTACTAAAAAAGACATCCAAGAAGACGGAATATTGCAACATGTCCACGAAAATTGCCTACACACCAGAATTAGCCTGACGAAACTTTTGGACCTTTTCAGTCAAGGGTCTTGATAAGACTACACAGCGCATTTTCAAATACAGACATAACGGTTCGATCGTCGATTCCAACAAAGTCCACCGTGTGCTCCACAGCACGATGGACGCAGGAACAATGAGTCGTGTGTGAAGTAGTCCACAGTGAGATTGGGATTGTGCAGCATTTACTGCTCTCTCTCTCTCTCTCTCTCTCCCTCCCCTACCTCCCGGACCCGGTATCATGAGAGAGTCGAGAAAGCATTCTATTCAGTCACATCGCGCGATTTTCACAGGATTACATTGGCTACGAAAGAAAACGCGAAATATTAAGTAGTTACGACCTCCTCTCGGGGTTATTAAATTTGTATATATTCCCAAAGAGCAGTACAAAGTACAGAAGTATAAGTTGCAGTCGTTGGAACAAGACGTTTCTGATTCCCATTCTTCCGAACTGTTTTGTTTTTAACGGAAATAAAAGGAAGCCACTATTTACCCTCTGTAAGCTAGTATACAAGCAAGTGGGCACAATATAAAGTCGCCTTTCCATCAACAGAGTATCCAAACAATCCACAGGGCTCATTTTAGTTATCGCGAAAGGTATCCAGTTTAGGAGTTTACGGACCGTGTATTTTTTATGCCCCACCGCTCAAGAACTTGTAAATTATGCTGCAAACAGTTTTCAGAAAACACTAAAAATAATCTGATTGTCATGGAAAATATTAACGAAGAAATTGTTCCGGTTGCATGGTGTTTGAAAGCATGTGCTATTTATGCATTTGAAAAGTTCAGTGTTTGTAAAAAAACCAGCATTTACTCGTTGCAAGATAGCATACAAACGAGTTGGCATTAAATAAAATAGGTCTTTGTTAGGAGTGCCTACATTCCCACAAACAGGAGCCAGCCAATCACTGGGGGCCACGTGCGTTTTCTCTACAGCGCTGTCATCTTAATCGTGGCGCCTCTCCATTGGCTGATCTCCTCAAGCCTGATCGATCTGCGTATCCGAATTATCGACCGGCTCGTCTAGAATGTTCTTCCCGAAGAGCTTTGGACCGAACGCCGGCGAACCACAGTCGGGCGTTATAAATATGCGTTACTTCCACTTAATCTTGATTTGCAATTTCCTAATACACATTTCCGTGGCCGATCGCGTTCTTCCTCTCTGTGGCGTTGGTATTGAGGACAAGAGTCGGGTACGCATATGCTTCCACGTGCTCTCAAATACTAGGCCGGGACATAACACTCTTTTACTGACAAAAGTACTTAAACCACCCGCAAGGCTCATTTTAGTCGAAAGCACACTCGTGGATTTCAATCCCTGTTGTATGAGGCACGGCGACCATTGCACTTTCAAACTTAGCCGTTATTTTGTGTCGGCAAATTTGGAGTGCCTGGCAAATGAGGTGTGAACGTGGCTTCCGGCATTCCTTTTATGTTTTTCCGGCATGAAATTAGTTGATGTTGTATCGGCAAGGTGCAAACATACTGAGAAGCATTGCAAGTCGGTTCTCCGTCATCCTAACTGACTGCTTTTTGAAGTTGAAAAAGCGCTGGAATCATCAAGGCATTCGTTATAAGCGTGCGACACTTTTTTCCTACCTGTAGTCGCATCGCTGCAGCGTGACCTTGAAAACCCCGACTGCAACCGGCAGAGTCGGGGTCCGGGTTTAACTCAGGTGCCCAGGTTAGAAAAGAGCTATCTGATGATGAAAAACGGTCCAGAAACGGCCATTTCAGTCTTCCGCGCCTTTGTGGATATTCTTCCACATAAACACCTTCTGCGAATTTCAATAACCTAAAGTTGGACACTGAAACAAACAGAAAGTACCGAAATCGACGGAAAAAATAAGTGAATCACTGTTTCCTGGAATAAATTTGAACAAGGCAAAGACGACGGAACATGCGGAATTTAAAGGTGCCATAAATTTCATGATTAAACAGTTTGCTTTGCCTTGAAAATACTCAGTGACTATGTGCAGTTGAGTAAAAGGTCACGAAATTTATGAAGTTATTAAATTCTGCATGTTTCGTCACCTTTACCTTCCTCGAAAAAATAAATGACAACATTTACGATCAGTTGACAGGTTTTGCAGGATTCGTAAATATCTAACACAGGCTCTTCTTCTTTCAGTTATTATGGCTAACCGGTTTTTAATTAAGAAGTTTACTGGCCATGTATTTTGTATGCCACACGGTTCAAGAACTTGCAATTTGTGTTGTAAATAGTCCTCGGTACACATCAAAAATAATCTCTTTGCCGTGAAAAAGATTAACAAAAAAATATTTTGGCTGTTTTGATATTTATAAGTATGTTCTATTCCAGCATTTGAAAGTTGCCGGGATCGAGGCATCCTAAAAGAGTAGGGTCAACTGTCGAACTCTGTATACAGGCTTAAGAAGATGCATCCAAATTTCAATATCTCTAAGTCAATACATCCTCTACTCGAAACCAGCAGTTTTCCACATAGCATGTGTTCATTAAAAAATTAATATCGTCTAGCTAGAACCGGTTTTTTTCGGGAAGAACCGAAAAATGTTTGGAAAAAGGTCGCTCACGTGGTTTTTATTAATGACGTGGACGTGACGGTTAGAAGGATTATCAATGGAGAGCAAACATTGTATGGCGAATGAAATAACTTATCTTCGTCCCTGTTAAGTATAACTTCAAGTAATCTTTGTGTGAAAGTACACGCCGTGGACTTCACTTAATCGGCCTTCGTTGAAGCAAGATGATTTGGTCCTGTTAGGCTGCTTGCCCAATTATTCAACGTATTTAAAACGGTCAGGACATTAATCAGTCCTTTTTCGGCAGTACCAAATGTTTGATTATTGAATTTCCCTTACTATAAGTAGCTTTTTAACTGACCAAGGTACAAGGACTAATCATTGGCTAGGCTCCTCCCTTCCCGACTTCCGTTTTGGCGTCCTTTGAGAGTACGGTCAATTTCCCTTGCCGTTTGTTTTGACGGTTTGTCGGTTTCTTTTTTTGGTTCGTTGATTCATCTTGACCAGTCATTGTTAGATTTTGCTTTATGTTATTACCGACAAAGACAAAGTAGGATGGAATGGCCATTTCTGGCTTATTAGCCGTCGTCAGCCAGTCATACCCAACCCCGAGCTGTGGGACACCCGAGGCTCGAACTCGCGACCTGTTTGTTAGAAGTCAACGCCTCTACTCACCGGGCCACGAGCCCGTTGCCCTGTCGGTTTTCGATCGGGAATATACAATGTTAGGGGGCGCTCACCGATCGTTCATACGGAACTCACTCGCTCCGTTGTGCCTTACGGGCTCTCTCTCTCGAGCCCAACCAGCAGCCGAACAGCGGCGCATGATATTGGCAGTATGCTTTGTCATCTTACCTGTGTGGGGATTGTGTGACCAAACAAATCACTCCCACCTGGGACCCATCAGCCAGGGACACCACGGCGCCAAAACTGCCGCTCCCGCTCTCTTGCCCCCCTATGTCTCCGTCGTCGTTCCCTTCATCACCACTTAGTTGCCAGGATGCCCCGCTGAATGCCGGGTCAATGCCCTCACGGGTATCTCGCTAACGTACTCGCATAGCCCGTGCGCTGCCACGCCAGCTGCAGATCTATGCAGACCTCATGAATGAGTTACTTACCGGCAGGCCGTTTCCTTTCCAACTCTGACTACCTGAATTGTGGTGTGGTCGCGCCAGGTCGATTAAACGTGATGGCAGCCTTCAAGTAAGTAGATTCTGCTCGCCGAGAGGAACCGCCTTCACAACGCCTACCGACGACAACCATAATCGCGTCTGCGGGAGATGCAGAACGTCAGGACAGCTCTAAAGGCCGAGGAGATCCAAGGATGTACGGATGACAACTAATGGAAGAACTTCTGCTCCGTGATCAAGGCTGTCTACGGTCCCCCAACCAAAGGACCTGCTCCTCTTCTCAGCGCCGACGGAAATACCCTACTCACGGAGAAGACACAAATCCTACAGCGTTGGGCTGAGCACTTCAGAGGCGTCCTCAACCGTCCCTCCACCATCTCCGACGCCGTCATCGCCCGTCTACCTCAAGTGGAGACCAAGGTCAACCTTGACCTCCCGTCCTCTCTCCACGAAACCATCAGGGCCATGCAGCAGCTCTCCAGTGTGAAAGCACCCGGATAGGACGCGACCCCTACTGAGGTCTACAAGCACGGCGCCCCCCAACTCATGGATCATCTGACGGCGCTCTTCCAGGAAATGTGGCGTCTAGGAGAGGCCTCGCAGGATTTCAAGGACGCCACAATCTTCAAACTCTATAAGCGCAAAGGGAACCGCCAAATCTGCGACAACCACCAAGGCATTTCCCTGTTGAACATCGCCTGAGCAACCATCTGAAACAGAGCCTTCTGCCGGAAAGCCAGTTCGGTTTCCGTCGTCGTCGTGGAACCCCCGACAGGATCTTCGCCGCCCTCCAACTGCAGAAGAAGTTTCAGGAGATGTGGGCCCACTTCTCCTCTGCCTTCGACACGGTGAATCGTGACGGACTGTGGGAAGTTATGCAGACATTCGATTGTCCCGAACGATTCCCTCAGATGGTGCGTCAGCTCCACGATGGCGTGATGGTACGATTCACGGACAATGGAACTGTCTCAGAGGCATTCGCAGTGACCAACGGTGAGAAACAGGGATGCGTGCTGGCGCCTACCCTCTTCAGTCTTATGTTCTCTACCATGGTGATGGACGCCTACCGTGATGAACGCCCCGAATCCGCATCGCCTACAGGACGAACGGTCACCTGCTGAATCAAAGGCGGATGTACTTCCAGTCGCGTGTATCCACAACCTCCGTCTACGAATTTCTGTTCGCCGAGGACTGCGTCCTCAATGTAACTACTGAAGGAGACATGCAAAGGAGCGTGGATCTCTTCTCCGCTGCCTGCTAGAACTTCGGTCTTGTCATCAACCTGGAGAAGACAGTGGTCATGCACCAACCGCCACCCAGCACAGCCTCCCCCAAAGCGCCGCAAATCAGCGTGAACGGAACTGCAAGTGATGGAGAACTCCCCGTATCTGGGCAGCACCCTCTCCCGCGGTACAAAAATCGACAATGAAGCGGCCGCCGGATTTCGAAGGCCAGTCAAACCTTCGGCCGTCTTCAACACATAGTTTTGAATCGTCACGGTCTTCAGCTCAGCAAGAAACAGAAGAATTACACGGCCGTCATCCTACCGACCTTGCTGTATGGAGCAGAAACCTGGACGGTGTAAATGAAGCAGGCACATAGACTTAACCACTTCCACCTCAGTTGTCTTCGGCAAATACTGAAGCTGAGGTGGCAGGACCGAATCCCAGACACGGACGCACTAGAGCGGACCTCGGCATCTACGCTATGCTGAGCCACCTACAACTATGCTGAAGCGGCCACCTCGTACGGATGGATGACGAGAGGCTACCCAAACGACTCCTCTATGGAGATGCCGCGACGGATCCACGCCGACAAGCAGGTCAGGTCCGGAGCTACAAGGATACTTTGAAAACCTCCCTGAAGTGCTTGCTGACCAACCGGACAAACTGGGAAGATCTCGCTCGGGACCGGCCTACGTGGAGGAGAACAGTGAAGACGGGCGCAGCAATCTTCGAAGCCATCCGCATCACCACCGCCGAACCCAAACTCAAATCCTAGTTGCCACCGCCGCCTAACAACGCCAGCGCTCAACCGCCTCCAAAAGTCTCACGATGTCAACAGACCTTTCGGGCGCCAATTCGACTTGTTGGACACCTCCGGACCAACTGCAGCACTCGGACCGCATCAACGGTCGTCTCTCCGTCCACCTCTCCCTCACCTCCCACGCCGCCAACTAACGTTGACCGCCCTCCCGAACCACCACTGCCATCCTCCTCCTCCTCCACCGCCTCAACGTCTGTCGCTGTGGCGTCTGCCATACCGGTCAACAGTACGCAATCCTGACACACCAACAAACATCGACTCCACCACCGTCGACACCATTGGTGAGGACCTGGGCTATACCTACCCTCATTGCGATCACACCCTCACCTCACGCATCGGCCTGGTCGGTCACTTGCAGATCCATCGAACAGAGACTGGCGAACCAGTGCCTGGAGCACCAACCTACATTTACCGCATCCGCCTCCACTGTCCACATAACACTCACACAGTTATTCATCGCATGGGTCTATTATGCCATATGCGCGTCCTCGAAAACCTGCGATAGACAATCGCCGGCTTAACCACACCATCACCAGCATCTCACCGCACATCAGTATCACCCACCGCAGGTACTCGACTGCCACTTCCTACGCAAGTGGGAACTGTACGTCTCGGCTCCGTCTCCATGCGGCTCCTATCCTGCCTGTGTGGTCGGAGTCTGAGACGAAGACGGTGCGTCGAGCACCGTGACTCGGAAGGCAGCCGACTGACGTACCGACTTAGTCCACTCAGTCTGCTTAGTTGTGTGTGCGGAGTGGTGGATTGGTTGGTGGGCTGGGAGCCAGACTGTCGCAGCCCCTTCTCAAGCGATTTGTGACATTCATGCATGTGAGGAGAGTGTGTGTGTGTGCCTATGGGTAGTGCCTCACAGCCGACGACTGTTCGGTTACTCAACCTTGAAGGGTGACGGTCCAGGCTAAGTGTAGGACCACTTGTCGTCCTTCCAGGTTAAAAGGTCTGAAAGCGTGTGCTATGTAATTATCAGCAAACTATTGCCCTCGCAGTCGAGTATACGCTGGCAGTTCCCTGACACCTGGTTCCCTGCCGGTAGATGCGCTTGCGCTCCCGTTGCATATACAGGTGGTGGGCATAGCTGCCCAGTCATCATCCCCGTCCTTCTGACTCCTGTTGGGGGTGTTGTTGTTGTTGTTGTTGGTGAAAAATCCTGGTCAATTGTATGTTGTGGACCAGGGGGTGTGGCCTAGATGCGGGTGCGGCCGTGCCAGCAACCTGCCCCCTGGTCGTCTTGACTCTGTCTTGACACTGGGTCGAGGTTGGAAGTGAGGAAGAGAGAGTGCGGTAGGCGCTGGGCAAGTCTACTATCACTATAAACTAATTCATGAGCAAGTCGCCATGCCTGCTGCACCCTGTTGTGTAGCACACGGTGGACATCGTCGGAATCGACGGACGAACTGTCATCACATTCGCACTTCCCTTCATCAGTATTTATTTCAAATAAGCTCTGGTTCAGTTACCCGTAGGCTCTGTCATTTGGAGTCGCCAGAATTCAGTATTTCTGATCTGAAGTGGCTAAAATGTGTTAAGCTTGACGAAATAAAATTCCCTCGTTTCTCCTTCTAAGCGATCGTGTCCATTTTCGCATACGCGCCCGCCTGTCATCATGCGCCTGACATGCGGTGATTTTTGTGGACTTTCCGGTCGGACTGGCGACTGCGGCCATTCATGCCATACCCCTCAGTCAGCTAATCGTCACCTCCGATTTTTACAACAGAAATCTAAGCTACTTCGGAGGCTCATAAGTTCCTAGCCAGCTTCCGGTGACAGACAAAGCCAGAGATCCGGAACCGTGGTGGAGAATAACAACCCTCCGCCCCCCCCCCCTCAACCGTATTTTCGGGCAGAGATGTCCTTCGAGGGAGTAGGTGGTAGCGCCAGCAGCAGGGGAC
>CACRXP010001488.1:42373-64260 GCA_902702965.1 Spirometra erinaceieuropaei | reverse complement strand
AGGGCGGTATTTTAGAACTCTGCGCCGCTTTGTGGAGTCACTTGTTTCTCTGTCCCTAAATTAGTTCCGGCCGGAATAGAAGGAGGAGGGGCAACAAACACCTTGGTCGATGACGTTGTGCTCTGTGTAGGCAGTTAATGTTCAGTCCTCGGAATGTCAGGATCCCTATCAAGGGTTGCTGGCAGCTCGAACTTTCCGAATTCTTCCCTTACCGTGTCCGTTCGGCCGCGAACTTGGTTCAGATGTCAACGCACAATTCTCCAATCTTCTAACGCTACGTCTACTATTTACCCCTCGCATAGAATCGAATAGAATAGGTTTATTGTAGCGCCCCTTGGGCACTGTCAGTCCCCTTTGAACTCAGGAAAAAAACCTAAAACAAACTCGTCAATTTCAACTGCACTTTGACTTCATTTGCTTCGGGTGTCTGGTTAGCCAGAAGAGCGCGAATTGAGAGTTTGCTTTAAGTTAAAAAAAACCTCAGTTCTAAGGGAAAATAATAACAAAATTTTCAAAAAATAACGATATGTACAATATAAAAATCGAAGTTTGCAGTTTGGTAGTTTTTGGGGGCATGAATAATATGTCCTTCATGGCAATTGAAGAACTTTGATATCGGCCTGACCTTGAAATTATTTTCCTGTTGGGTAAATTTCGGTGTGCTCTAGTTGCTGGTGTAACGCCCCTGGACTTGTACAGAGTTGTTTGAATGAGGTGACACTTTTTCGCGCGAGGACCTAGGGTGAAGATGGTGTAACCGCGTGTCAGTGAAGATGGCCGGTGTCTCTTCCTCTCTCCTCCGCCGATCCCTTCCCCCTTACCGAACCGTACCGTAACGCTCGAATCGCTCTCCGTCTCACAACATCGGCACCTCCCTCGGCCCTCCTCTGCAGTTGCCCACAGCGCTGCGCTCCCCACCGGTTATTTAGCTGGCATGTCGGTATCGCCTCTTCACCCAGACAGGTTATCTGATGGCTGTACCTCATTCCAACTGTACGAGTAACTTTTCTTATTATACGTATCTCCCATGACTGTATTGTTATACTTATCTGTATTCCGTTCCTGACGTGCCCTCTTCTGCTGCGTGTGAATGAGTATTCAAAGATGCTAATGACTCTGTTCAGATCTATCTCCTCCAGGATCTACTCTCAGCGTTCTCTTACTCTGGTGTGTGCTACCCTTGACGTCCTCGGCCGCTACACTGGTTGTCAGTCTATCTGGCCAGCTGTAAGGGGGCGGTCGCACAGTTCCTACGTATTTTTCAGGAGGCTTACCATCGTTGTCTGGACTAAGAGCTGGAAAAGATGAATATATATCAGGAGTAAGAAGCATTCAATGGTAAGTCACAATCAAAACTGTCAAAATACTATTGAATCATGTATCATATTGTTCTTGTTAATGTGAAATTATAGGAGTAGTGGTCGACTGTTTACTATGACCTCATATAGTTCTATATATGTTTAATATGGCTTTAATATAGACATACGCACGACTAATATGCAGGGTTTTATCGAAGGGTATATTTTTATTAGCTTTATAAGAGATATTTAGTGTCAGGTGACATAGCTGATGAAAACGAGAAAGGGAGGAAAATAGAAGAATATCATTATCTGTTCTATGTTTATCAATGAGGCTATCTTTTATAAATTTGATTATTTTTAGTGCTATGTTCCGGTATTTTTCAATCGGCTGGCATCATCAGAGCCCTTTTGGACCAAATTAAATATCAAAGAATTGACTTGAAAAATGTCCTATCTTATTCAAAAATAAATGTGTATTGTTATTTGAAAGGAATTTCTTAGTTTTTATTTTAAATTCGATTAGGGTTCGACTTTTCCGGATATAACCTGGAAGAGAATTCCAGATAGTCGCATATCTTATGGTGTAGAAATTTGACCGTTGGGACTTTGTGAATTTGGGAATCCTTATAATATCCTCGCTATTTCTGGTGTTTCTAGGGGCGTTTTGGTTGGTAAGTAAATTCATTTTGAGAATATCTTGATCGTGGGTGACCTTGAATAGGAAGTTTAGACCATTTTGAAGTCTTCTGATCCAGAGTGGTCGAAGACCGTATTTATGATATAGTTCTAAGTATGAACCCTGGATGCCATCACTTCTAGACAAAGATCTAGTAAACCGTTCGAACTTCTGCTGGACACCAGACCCCCTCATGTACTAATCGCGTGTAGACACTTTTTTAGGCGCGACAACCCGTGGTAGAGTGCTCACATCATATCGTGCCTTCATCTTTGTCTGTTTTGTCGCGCCGAAGGATTAAGCAGGTCGAGTCGTGTGCGCAACTGCCGCTTGAAAATCAATTCCGCAGGAGAAGCACCGGTTGAATTGTTTGGTGCTATGCGATAGCTGAACAAAAAAGCGTGACATCTTGGTGGCCAAGTCCGCTTCTGTCTGTTTGGCTAGTCCGTGCTTTATTGTCTGGACTGCACGCTCTGCGAGGCCATTAGAAGCAGCGTGGTACGGGGCAGTAGTTAAATGCCTAGTTCCGTTTTTCTCCCATGAATGCTTTAAATTCAACATTTAAATTCCATTTTTCTCCCACGAATGCTTTAAATTCAACACTAGTAAGGATGGGGCCATTGTGTGGAGTGACCATTTCAAATATCACAAAAGTAGAAAAAACAGTTCACAACTTGTCAATTGCAGGCAATGAACAGGAATTTCCTGCCTGGATGTTTCTTCATTCACGGGAAACTTCTGCTTTGCATCTGTTATTCTCTCGCCGCAAAGAAAGGCCATTATTGGCTGTATCTACAATCCCCCAAATTCTTTAGCCAGTGATGATTCACAACTCTGTGAAATCTTTAAGTTAATTTCGGAAGCTGCTTTCGATGTTAAAATAATCACTGGGGATTTTAACCTTCCTGAAATTGACTGGGTTTCCAATAGCTGCCCACCCAGATTCCAGCCCTTTCAAGATATTGTCAATTTTTCTAATTAGTCCCAACTGGTGCGCTCTCCAACAAGAGATAATCACATTTTAGATCTAATCTTTACCAATGACATTGCTCCTCTTTCTGTTGCTTTAAAAAAGGACCTCTTTGACAGTGACCACGTATTAATTAATTGTTGCCTACCGCTTGCCTTTTCAAAAAAGACAAGCGCCGTTCAGACTTACATGAACTACGACTGCGTAGATAGCGACTTAAGAAATAATTATATGAGATCCTTGGATTGGTGTGGCTTCCTCACTTGTAGCGATGTAACCATTCTTCGTGATGTCATGTCCAATGTTTCCAAGGACATTCTAGAGTTTGTGCCGCGTAGATATCTCAAGCCTAATTCTTCAGATTCTCTTGTTCCTCATTTTCTTCAGAACAGACTAAAAAAGTTGAGGCGACAACTGCGTGACCCATCCACTAGTTCCTTATCAGTTCATCTTAGAATTACAGAGATTTTTGAGATGGCATCAAGGATGCGCCAAGCGCGCGACAGGCAAAGAGAATCAATTGCTCTCAGTGGTTCGAACCCTGGCAAATCCGTCGCTAACATCTTCCGTCACCGGTCCTCCTCTAAGCGTGGTCACGAACTTCCACCCCTGCTAAATGATAACAAAGTCTTCCTCACCGATGAAATTGACAAGGCGGAGTTGTTTAGTGCTTTCTTTGCAAAACACCTTGCTACCGAGTCCGATCCGGTCCCTTTCTTTCGTTCACTTTCAGATAGGACACTTAGTACAATTGATGTCTCCTCAGATCTCATTAAGATACACATAAGCCGTTTGAAATACTCACACTGCTCAGAAACGGACGGCATTCCGAATTCGATTATTAAACAAGCGTCCGACCTTCCCATATTGCTTACTCATTTATTCTCGGTTTATATTTCAAAAGGATTCTTTCCTGAAACATGGAAAACGTCAATTATCATTCCCGTTTTCAAGTCAGGATCTCGGTCCGATGTTAATAACTATCGGGGCGTGCACAAAAAGCCGTCTCAAGCAAAACTTCTTGAAAGGATTATTTTCAATGAAATTCTTGACTTCTGTCTAGCTAATCGGCTTCTGAGCTCTAGTCAGCATGGATTTTTACCTGAACGATCCTGCAAAACATGCCACTTGGCTTTTCTTAATCAAATCACTTCTCTTCGTAATGAGCGGCAGTCAGTGGTAGTTATTTACTTTGATCTTAGCAAAGCCTTTGACAAGGTGCCCCATAGACGTCTTTTAGTAAAATTGTAAGCTCTCGGCATCCGGCCGCCTCTACTCGACTTCATCAGGTCCTATCTGTCCAACCGATATCAGAAAGTCATGGCCGGTAATAGCTACTCGACACCTCACTCGATCACGAGTGGCGTACTTCAAGGCACGGTCCTGGGTCCGCTACTCTTCCTTCTGTACATCAATGATATTTCGACTGAACTCGGAAATTCGCAAACTTTTACTTATGCCGATGACCTCAAGTGTGTTTAATCATACTCTAAGGACACCGCAAATGTTTGTGTTGAAAAAATTAACGCCGATTTACTACGCTTAAGCAGATGGGGTTCGACATGGAAGATGGAGTTTTCATCATCCAAGTGTAGTTTCATGTGTCTTGGTCCTGCCAAACTTCCTGGTCCCATAATTTTTCAGAATAACCCACTCTCAGAATGCCTCACCATAAAGGACCTAGGTCTAAGTTATACAAATAAGCTTGCTTTATCACCTCATGCAGATAGAATCTCTGCCAAGGCCGCGCAGATATGTGGATTCATATCGCATAATTTTTTCCTTCCGGAAATGAAGCTAAGACTTTATCAAATGTTTGTTCTTCCAGTCCTCGAATACTGCTGTCCTTTCTTCGGTTTAATGAACGCCTGCGACCGTAATAAAATCGAAAATGTTCAGAGGGTTTTCACCCGGAAACTGTTCTCTCAAGCTTCGTCCAGTATTTCTTATACTCAGAGATGTCAGCTGGCGAACATGAAGTTTTTGTGGGTTAGAAGACTCGAAGCTGGCCTTTGCTTCCTTTTTCGCATCAACTCTAGCTCCAGTCTTCCGCTCATTGACACTCTCACTCCGAGAGATCAGTCTTATGCCACGCGCAACTCCTGCATGGTGATTCCGCCGCCTCTTTGTACTACATCTAAGCGCTCCCTCTTCTTTGCTTCCAAATATCCCTTCCTTTGGAATAATCTTCCGCCTGAAATTAGATTATCGCCTAAGTTACTGGTATTCAAGTCGAAATTACGCAAACATCTGACCCCGGAAAGCATAAAGGCACTGTTAACGGTCTCATTCCCGAACACTCAGATTCTTGACTTCGAGAAGGGTCCTCCTGGGATTTAGTGGTAGATCTAGTAGTAACTCTTAATTATATCATTAGAAACTCCTGTTTTGAATTGGTTTCTAAATGCACTGCTATCACTCCTCCCCCATAGCGACAATTTTTGCGGTTTTTGATGTCATCTCCCGCATTCCGACCTCATGCGGTCTGTCGACGCTCACGGCGGAACCCTCAGTATTCACTGTCTACTAGTAGTTCGGTCGTACCTCCCTTCCCCACTGCTCGGCTGAGCTCGAAGCGTGCTGTGGCCGATCGCATCTCGGTTCCTCTCGTCTGGCCTCTTTGACGCGGCATATCAATCCGGCCCAGACGATCTCAATTGTGAATCCCGTATACAATGCCATATGCAAGCCAGTCCAGTCTGACCCACATTCGTACCCATCAAGGCGGACATTTATTGCTACCCTGACGATGACCGACAACATTCCGTTATATACCGCCACCTACAGGCCAGTCCTGCTCGCTTTTTTCTGTCATTATTTTTATTGAGGGTTTTTTCTCCTGTAAAATTAATCCAATCATTTTTAACTTTTTGTAAGGAGTTTTTTTTCACCTCTCAATCATCATGTTTCTCAATGGCCTACCTCGTCTAAAACTCGCATGTAAATTTATGTTAGCTTGCTTTGATGGGACCCCGACCGGTCTTTAATAAAAATCATCTATCTGTCTATCGCACCAGTCCATTTAGTGTGTGCGTCAACCACCACCAAGACCATATGACCTGGGAATGGTCAAAAATATCCGAAGTGTACCCTTTTCCACCGC
This sequence comes from Spirometra erinaceieuropaei, assembly GCA_902702965.1. Taxonomy (NCBI): domain Eukaryota; kingdom Metazoa; phylum Platyhelminthes; class Cestoda; order Diphyllobothriidea; family Diphyllobothriidae; genus Spirometra; species Spirometra erinaceieuropaei. The sequence goes on along the minus strand of CACRXP010001488.1, from coordinate 58,210 downwards.
AAGTCGGGCCAGGCCTAAGGCCTCAGAGACACCTTCCTTAAGGTCTTCTGGGGGTATTTGGCGCGCGTGGCATGCTCTCACCACATTTTCGATATCTGCGTCAATTTCGAGCCACCAAACATATCTGCGGGCGAGAGGTTTCATTCTAACTGTACCGGGATGAGCATTATGCAGGTCTCTGAGGATGGCCCGTCGGCCTTGCGGTGGCATAACTACACGACTGCCCCATGGTATGCATTCGTCTTGTAGACTTAACTCGTTCTGACGGCTGAAGAATGGCGGAAAATCATGAGGGGGGAGGAGTGGGGGGGAGGTAGAGGACGGCCAGCAAGACTGCAAGGCTCTTTCCACCCGACTTAAAAGAGGGTCTCTCAATGTCCACTGTCTGGTTTGTTGGCAGGGTGCAGGTGCATTGACTAAGTTCTTCAAAAGATTCGCGGTCTCAAAACAGGTGCCCCGTTAACGTCATCGACTACAATGGGAAGCCTACCGAAAGCGCCAGCCACTACGTCTGCACTAGTCGTAAAGTATTTCATTGCATATGTGTAAGTGGAGAGGGAGCGAGTGCCCATCTTTGCATTCTCGGCAAGGACATCTGTTATGTCCCTCGTTTCTCTCCCATCAAACCTAAGACGGATTTTTGGTTACTGTGAATCTTAAAGGATCGGCCGAAAAGATACAGGTTGAAGCGATGTAGGCCAAACATTATTGTTAAGGCCACCTTATCTAGTTGCGAATAGTTGATTTTCGCATGGGAGAGTGTCCTTGATGAAAAAGCAATCGACATCTCCGCACAAGAAGGCATTCGGTGCATGAGAACCGCACTTACGCCGTACGGAGACGCGTCACATTTCAGTATGATAGGATTTTCGGGGTCATACTGTATTAGAACGGATGAGGAGGCAAGAACCGCCTTTGCCTGTTCAAAAGCACTTTGTTCGACCTCCGACCAGTTCCAGTAACGACTCTTTTCAAGTAGTCAATAAAGAGGCTTCGGAAAATCAGCGGGTTGGTTCATATAGCGACTAAAATGGGTAACCAAACCTACGAATGAACGCATTTGACTAATAGTGTTGGGGCGCGGCGCCGTCTTCAAGGCTTTAGAGTTATGTTCGAGTGGACGGAGGCCAGTTTAGTGCATCTCGAAGTCCGAGTGTTCCACCGACTCGGCAAGGAAAGTTCACTTACATTTCCTGAGTTTAAAACCCGCATCTTCTAAACGTCCTAACACGATAATTGGTGTCTCTACATGACTATGTTCAGATGGGCCGGTGACTAATATATCGTCAAGATATGCGCAAACGTGAGGTCTATCCTTCACAAGGTTATCTGTCAAACAGTGAAATAAACCGGGAGCAGAACCTTCTCCAAATGGTAGTCTTTTGTATCGAAACAAACCCCTATGTGTATTGATGGTGGTGGCGTCTCGGGATTCGGTATCTTGGACGACTTGGTTGTAAGCATGCTTCAGGTCCAAAGTCGTAAACAGATGACTACCTGAGAAGGATGCGTGCAGATCCTCGATGCGGGGGAGAGAATAAGTGTTCAGTTTAGTTGCTGATTTGATCATCAGCTTGTAGTCGCCACAGATATGCACAGAACCATCGAATTTAAGAACAGGAACTACTGGGTTGCCCATTCCAGATATTGCACGAGCTTGATAATGTCCGCTTTCCATATTCGATCCAACTCTTCTTCGACCTTCGCTGCCACTGCATAGGGAACTGTACGAGTTTTAAAGAACTGAGGCCGGAAATCTGACTGAAACTGGAACTTAACAGGTGGAATGTGGTAGTGAGTGTCAGAATCGTCAAGGAACAGTTACTTATGATTAACCAAAATGGAATCTAGAGCCGAATTCACACCAATCCGATGTACCTTGGATAGAACATAAGGCACACATTTAGTCCAGTTCCGTCTGAGGAGCTTTGGTTGTTGGCTTCCTCTCACCACATGAAGCGGCAAATAATGAAGTTCCCCTCACGCTCGACTTCGGCTGTAAAGACCACTTGAAACTGTACGTTCTGCCAAGTGTACCTACGGAATGTGAGCTAGCCAGAAGGAGGGAGGGTAATTTCTGAAGAGAGGCCTCATTGATGAGAGTAACAGTTGAGTCAGAGTCGATTTCGAACTTAATGGGATGGCGATCAACCGGACGTGTAATGGTGTAGGGCGATTGGAGCAGCGCGATGGCCAACAACATTCGAAGTGTCGCTTCGTCATCCCTAGCCGAATTAGGTTAGGTCGCATGCTTGTTAGCGTTCACTCGTCTCTTGGAGAAACGCACTCATTCGGTGTGGCCGATTTTCCTGCAAAACCGGCAAACCGTCTTCTGATGTCCACATTCTGACCAATGGATATGATACTGACCACGACAATAGCAGAACGGTAGTTGTTTTGCGGGAGTTGATGGTTGCTGTTCAGGTGAAGGCACAGCAGTGTTGACCAGGGAGACAGCCACTTCAGGTTGGATTCTTGACGAATTTGACAAGACCGATAGCGACTGAGGAAGACGTTGTCTTTTCCTCCCCACGCCGTCTCGAGTTTTGTGAATGCTGTTTGGAGATCTATAGTCTCTTGTAAATTGAGGGCGTCGAAATATCGTTGTCCCAGCTCTCCGAGATTCGTCGGGAGGAGTTTAAACTTAGATGGGACGTCTAGTGCAATCGTGGGTAACAAAATCGGAAGCAGTTTTAATGTAAGCCTCAAATGTCTTTCTCCATTGCAACGACGAGTAATTTTAGGGTCTCTGAGTGTTCTTTGGCCAGAAGGGTAACGGTGTAGGCAGAAATAAAAACATGTTCATCAGGCTGCGTCGCCAATGTTATGTATGCAAAATAAAAGGTTAGCTGTAAACAGGACGTGCACTGAGTACGAGAGACAGCACAAGTGTGGAGACTTGTAGAAACGGCTGGGCATATGGCAGATGGAGTGCGTGTCATAGGCTGAAGGGTGGCCAATTAACACAAAAAGGGCTGAACAGAGTACACGACCTTAACCGTTCGCTTGTCACGCGCATGTGGCATGATGTCCTGACAGCCCGGGCAGCATACACTGCACACACTGCCCTCGCGCATTCATTTCACGCATCGGTCTGGTCGGCCACTTGCGGATCCATCGCACAGAGATTAGCGAACCAGTGCGTGGAGCACCAACCTACACTCGCCACATCCTTCTCCACTGTCCACAATGCATTCGCACATTTACGCACCACACGGGTCTACTAGGCCATATGCGTGTCCAAGAGAACCTGCGGTAGACAACCGCCAACTCCATCACATCACCACATACTCCCTTATCAGTATCTTACCACACATCAACATCACCCACCGCAAGCAACAAAATGCGCCTCCCACGCAAACGGGAAGTGTGCGTCTTGGCTCCTTCTCCAGGCGGCTCCCCTGCTGGATGTGTGGTCGGAGTCTGAGACGTAGATGGTGCGTCGAGCGCCGTAGCTCGGAAGGCAGCCGACTGACGCTCCAACTCAGTCCACGCACTCCACCCAGCAGTTTGTGTGTGTTGCGTGGGATGGTAGAGGGGCGGGCTGTGGACCAGGCTTTCATAGCCCCTTCTCAAGCGATCTGTGGCACCCTCGTGCATGTAAAGAGAGTGTTTTTATTTGTGTATGTGATTTGTGGGTAGTCCCTCTAAGTCGACGACTGTTTGGTTACCCAACCTTGAAGGGTGACGGTTTAGGCTAATTAAGGGGCCACGTGTCACCCTTCAGGGCCTACGGGTCTGAAAGCGTGTACTATGCCATTAACAGCAAACCACGACCCTCGCAGCCTGGTATGCGCTGGCAGTTCCCTGACACCTGGTTCCTTGCCGGTAGATGCGCTTGCTCTCTCCTGTGTATACAGGCGATGTGCATGGCTGCCCGATCATCATCCTTGTCCTCCTGACCCCTATTGGGGTCTTGTTGGTGAAAAATCTTGTAAAGTGTATGTTGTGGACCAGGGGGCGTGGTGGCATTCCCAGGTGCGGGTCCTACCGTTCTAGCCATCTGCGCCCTCCCACGCCTCCGGTCCTCTTGACTCTGTCTTAACACCGGGTGCAGGTGGGAATGGGGAAGAGGAAGTGCGGTAGATGCGGCGCGAGTATACAATCACTACAAAACAATCCACGCGCAAGTCACCGTGCCTTGCTGTGTAGCACACAATGGGCATTGTCGTAATCGACGATTAAACTGTCGGGAAGGCCTACACGAAGATGACATTGTTCAGTTTGCTCCCGGACGCCGGCTGACTGATCTTGACTGCGCCGATGATATCACCTTAACAGCTTCATGTTCTCGTGATCTGCAGTCAATGGTGTCACGGCTGAACGAGGTCGCTAAATCGGTTGATCTACCCAAAAATGATGGATAGGCCGAAGTGTTTACAACCTGCATCCCTGACCAGGAGAAAGCACTTCTCAGGATTTATGGCTATCAAATTGATGAAGCAGACACTTAAATATCTCGGGGTTAGATTAATGCCGGATAGACAGAGTAAGGAAGACATTGTCTCCAGAAGTGATGCTTCCCACGGGGTTTTCTCAGGTCTTAGAAAATGTTTATGGATCCAACGCGACATCTCCATCGCCACCAAGATTCGCGTGTACCATGCGTTCCTCCGGTCTGTTTTTCTCTATGACTGTGAATGCTGAGCTGTTTGCGTGTAGGACAAGCGAAAACTGAGAACGTTTGACCACAACTGCTTGAGGAACATTGTTCGAGTGAAGTACACCGACTTTGTCTCAAATGAGACAGTCCGCACTCGCTGAGTCATCGTAAGGATAATCCAGGCCACCCAAGAAAGACGACTGAGGTGGTTTGGACATGTCCTTCGTCGTCCATCTCAGGAGCTCACTGTACTGCCTTCAATCCTGCACCGTTACCCCCCGAAGAGGTCAATTGTGAAACTGGCTCGACACTGTTCGTCATGACACGGAAGTGGTTCTTTGACCGTCAGTATTCGGTCTCCGTCGCCGGCGAAGAGAATGGTTTGGACTATCCAGATCTGCTGTCGCGGATCGTCACGCGTGGACAGGTACAGTTCGGGACATCATCTAGACCGCCCGGACAAAGCACCATCGCATCCGTATCAAGTAAGAATAAATAACTGAAGGCTTAGTTCGTTCATAAATCTTAAATCTCAGATACTATTCAAGATTTTATTGTCTGCTCGTCCTCTCTATCCTCGAATATTTCTGCTCGTTCTTCGGCTTAATGAACACATCTTGTCACTCTTGGACTGAAAATACCCCTAGATATTTTACTAGAAAATTTGCATACCAGCCATATCCAAAGGCTTGTTACTCTAAAAAGTATTAGCTAATCAATCTTAAATTTCTACAGGTTATAAGTGTGGAAGCTATCTTCCATCTATTTTTTCACATGGATAGTAGCGGGAATTTTTGCCCAGTTACAACCCTTTTGCTCCTATTGGTAACTCTTCCGCCTCCCCCAACTCTGAACAGCCATTACTCATTGCACCATAGCATGCCTTTCTTTAAGATATTAGGTTATAATCTGACACCTTTGTTTTAAAAAGAGCTGCACCTTTACTTTAACACTGATTCGATTAACTCTTTACTCTCATTATCCTTTCCAAATAAAATCCCCCCACGACTTCATTATCTGCTCATACACCTATCATCGTTAATTCATCCCACATCGTACTTAAAGGCTCATGCCTATTTCTCTTAATAAACTAAACTGAAATTGCAACTACGTTGCCTCAATTTTACGTTGTTCGATCGCATCTCTTACTCTGTGTGCGGTCTCTTTTGTTAATGATTCACAGGAAAGCTCGTTTTTTTTCAATCCAAACATTAATGCTTTTACGACAGTCTAGCAGGCGTACCTTTCCGAAAAAAACGGGTTTCGTAATGTCCGTTTGTTGTGCCACCTTGGTTTAACTCAACTCAAACCTAATTAGAATCCCGTTGTAGCTGTCGGGTTTTCGTGATCTCACTTCCTTCACTCACCTGACAAAGACTCCATGAACAACTATATTAGGTCAGTAGACTGGAGCCCATATCTTCTAACAACATCCCCTTTGGAAACAGTTAACCTATTATACTCTGTCCTATTTATAATTCTAGATACCTTGGTAGACTAAAGACTACCGTATAAGAAACCGCAAATCCCACACTTACTTTCAATTAAATTAAAAAGTACAAAAACAGCTACATAACCACTCTTTAAGGTATTTATCCACACTTTGACAAGTTGGGTAAATTCACGACCTAGTTAGGAAAATGGAAACACAAAAGATCATAGCAGCGGAACATCAGGCACTAGAATCCCCTAACCGAATAGCTCAGATGCCTTAGGAACAAATGAGTAACCATCTACAGTCAGGACCACGAACTATTATTGACGAATCGGAACAAGCTATAATAAATGACAACCAAATAGCAAACTCATTCAATAAATACTTCTCAGCTAACTACACAGTCGGGGAGGGAGCGACCCCCAATCGACCGAGATGACAGAACGCATCCTTAGTGAGATCCGTTTTAGTGAAGAATCTGTTAAAGTACTACTAATACTAATAATAATTGTATTTAATGACAGCTAAAGCGTCAAACGCAAAGCAGCCATCAAACAACTATCCAACGCCAACTCCTATGGGGCGGACAAAATCCCACCATGTATTCTGAAGTATAGGACATATGCTCCAATATTTCTATCTAATTTATTCACCCTATTCCAGTTAAATGCAATTTTTCCAGACATGTGGAAATACTCGACCATTGCACCTCTCTTTAAAATTGGCAACCGATCTCATACCCAAAACAATCTTGATGTTCACCGAACACCGGCTATAGCTAAAATGCTTCAAAAGTAGTCTACAACCAATTGCTAGACCACCTCATAAACGCCAACCCCATTCCCCCTCTCAACACGCACTTTTTACCTCAAAAGTCCTGTCAGTCATGTCATCTTACTTTCTTGGAACTCTTCTCCAACAACAGGGATGATGGAAACACAGTAGACTCATGCCTTGTTTAATTTCCGTGGAAATTAATGCGCGAACTTGGAGTAAATCTTTTGAAACGGGCCTTTTCAGGTACGCTCTAAATTTTGATATGAATATTTGAGCTGAAATCCATCAGCTACTGCGAAATAACCGCTTAATATTCACAAACCGCCAACAGGCAGCCAATAGTATAGATCTGTGCAATGATTTACCGTACTAACAACACAGGTATTAGCTAAAAGCCCAGACACGCGTGTTTCGCCGATCTTATGCCGCTGCCTGACGCAGCTGCGAGGAATTCGGCTCGTCAGAGGAAAGTAAACAAGGCAAGTTGAAACTGGAGTTCATATACCAGAAAACACACGGGGAAAGCTGGGGGACCCACTGACGAGCCGAACCCCTCGCAGCTGCGTCAGGCAGCGGCATAAGATCGGCGAAACACGCGTGTCTGGGCTTTTAGCTAATACCTGTGTTGTTAGTACGGTAAATCATTACACAGTAGATTCAATATATTTTGATCTTAAAAAGGCCTTTGACAAAGTTCCCCTAAAAAGATTACTGTTAAGGCTAAAAAGTCATCGAATTGGGCCTCCCTTTCTCGATTTTCTTAAATCCTATCTTCAAAACAGATATCAAGTGGTTAAAATTCGAAATTCACTCTCAGAACCATCCCCTGTTACCAGAAGAGTACTTCAAGTCCCTATCCTAGGCCCCCTTCTATTTCTCATATATATCCAAGACTTATCGTCCATATCACTATCAGCTAAGACGTTTTATATGCGGACGAACTGAAAGTTGCATATGCATATAACGGGAATACAGTAGCCAATATTCACAGAACAATCGAAACCGATGTCAGAAAACTCAGCGAATGGAGTGGTCAATGGCAGGTGCCCTTCTCGCTCGAAAAATACCATCTCCTGATCTTTTGCCACAAAAACTTCCCTCCATATTATTCGAGGATAATGAAAAAACGGAGGCCCAATCGGCAAAAGATTTAGGTTTCAGATATACAAATACCCTTGACTTATCTCCCCACGTCCAACAAATATCACCAAGGCCACTTGTCTGTGTGTATTCGTATGTAGAAATTTCAGCTTAAATGTACTAAAAATACTACTTTTAAACATGCACGCCTTACTTCTCCTTGATAATTGCTCAATTTTCTACGGCATAATGTCCTCAGACGGCTGAAAGAAACTAGAAGGAATTCAGAAACGTTTTACTAGATCTTTGTCCAGAAGTGATGGCACCCAGGATTCATATTAAAAGCTATATCATAAATACGGTCTTCACCCCCTCTGGACCAGAAGACTCCAAAATGTTCTAAACCTCCTATTCATGGTCACCCATGTCCAAGATATTCTCAAAATGAATTAACTACGAAACCAAAACGCCCTCAGAAACACCAGAAATAACGAAGATATTATAAGGATCCCCAAATACACACAGTCCTAACGGTCAAATTTCCACTCCATAAGATATGCCACTATCTGGAATGCTCTTCCAAGTTCTATCCGGAAAAGTTGAAACCTAATGGAGTTTAAACTAAAAACTAAGAAATTCCTTTCAAATGACAATACGCATTTATTTTTGAATAAGATATGACATTTCTCGGGTCAATTCTTTGATATAGAATTTGGTCCAAGAGGGCTCTGATGGTGCCAGCCGCTTGAATAATACAGGAACATAGCACTAAAAACGATCAAATTTATGAAAGACAACATCATTGATAAACATAGAACAGATAGTGATATTCTTTCATTCCTCCTTTTCTCGTTTTCATCAGCTATGTCACCTGACATTAAGCATGCCTTAAGGAGTTAATAATAACATCCCTTTCAATAAAATCCTGCATATTATTTATGCGTAATTCTATATTAAGGCCATCTCAAACATATATACAATTATATGAGATCATAGTAAACAGTCGACCACCACTCCTATAATGTCACATTCACAAGAACAATATGGTGCACTATTCAATATTACTTTGACAACTTTGTGAATTACCAATGAATGTTTCTTACTCCTGATATATATTCAACTTTTCCAGCCCTCAGTCCAGACAACCATGGCAAACCTCCTGAAAGGCAAGAACAAATTATGCGACCGCCCCTTAGCAACTGGCCAGATAGACTGACAACTGGCAACTAGAAGACACCCAAATTTGCCAATAGAAGCGAAGACACGAGTCCAAGGAAGTAGTCTTGAAGGAGGAGACACGATCGCCGAGACGATCGTGTCTCCTTCTGTAACACCCCTTGACTTGGACAGAGTTGTTTGAATGAGGTGACACTTTTTGCGCGAGGACCTAGGGTGGAGATGGCGTAGTCGCGTGTCGGTGAAGATAACCGGTGTCCCTCCCTCTCTTCTGCCGATCCCTTTCCCCCTCGTCGTACCGTAACGCAACTTATCGTCCGAACCGCTCGCCTCCTCGCTACATCGGCACTCCCTCGACCCTTCCCTGCAGTTGCCCCCAGTGATGCGCTCCCCACCGGTTTACTAGCTGGCATGTTGGCATCGTCTCTCCACCCAGACAGGTCATTCTACCGATGTAACCGTCCTACTTGTACTATTAACGATTATTATACGATTCCCCGTGCAACCTCGTATTATTACACTTTATCTCTTATTCGACATGCCTTCTTCTTCTGTGTATGGATGTGTATCAAGGAATGCTAACAGCTCCGTTCAGGTCTATCCCGGCCAAGAGTCCTTCTCGGCGTTCCCTTACTCCGGTGTGTGCTACCCTTGACGTCCTCGGCCGCTACACTTCTTCAACACCCAAATTTATTAAACTCAAAAATCATTTCAAGGTCAGGCCGATATCAAAGTTCTTCAATTTCCATGAAGGACATATTATTTATGCCCCCAAAAACTACCAAACTGCACACTTCAATTTTTATATTGTACAGATCGTTTTTTGAAACTTTTGTGATTAGTTTGCCTGGAACTCAGGTTTTTTTTAACTTAAAACAAACTCTCCGTTTGTGCTCTTTAGGCTAAACAGACGCCCAAAACAAATGAAGCCAAAGTGCAGTCGAAATGGATGATTTTGCTTTATATTTTTTTCCTGAGTTCAAAGGGCACTGACAGTGTCCTAGGGGCGCTATAATAAACCTATTCTATTTTACTCCAAGCCTTCTTCATTTCAGCATCTACGTACCCACCTATCACGGGGTCTCTCATCCACTTGCGAATCTGCCTTAATTGGAATCGAATAAAGCAAACGATGAAAACCGTAATCCCCTTTTCCCCCGGACGATGAGCCCGTGTGATAATCTGTCAGCGCTGGCTAGCTGATTACTTCTGTAGCGCTTTGAGTTTGTCATCCTCGCTTTCAGTGCTTTCCGTTCAGGAGATTTTCCACTGTTTCGCTCAGGGATCACCGTTTTACCTAAGACATTCAATATGGAGTTTGTAGGAATTTCTGTTGTACATACTAATTGCGCGGTGCCTAAACTACGGCGTGTTACAATTATTATTTCGATCAGAATTTCTCTTCCTCCTTATGCCATTGTTAAGTGGTTTGTTTCAAACAGACCCCCAGACCATCACAAATGTTCACCTTGTCACCATTTAAGTCAGTGGCCCGTTTGGATTGAGAGTGACTCCGGGCGCTTAACAAAGGCTTTTATTATTCTTCCACTGTATCTTCGGAATTTGTTCGAAGGTTATCATCTTCGAAAACGGTGATGAGGCTCGTTTATTTTGGCAGTGTGTTGTTGGATCATTCACATAATTCCTTCACATGCGTCTCCCAGACAGTTTGTCAAAAGTGTTCACGTGGGGATCCACGACGACTAGGTTATGCTTGATAAGGACTTCCACTGCTTCTACGCCGGGTATCTCTTCTACTTCCACTATATTCACAAAGCCATATTTCTTGGAACTCATGTGTTCTCAATTTGTCGCAAACTCTGTATTTACAAAGATGTGAACGCCCGAGGAACCGACCTCAGTACTGAAGGAAATATCAAAATGGTCATTTTTACAAAGTATGAGAACCGAGGGAAGCGTCCTTTATCGAAGCATAATTATTCCATCAGAGACGCGATATTCCCCATGTTACGCATAGTCGGCACGATCCACATTTCGTATATTCATTGCTATCCAGACTCGTCCGCACTCTGACCGCCACTAGGCGGTGAGTAAGAAAACAGGAAGGCAGGTGACCCTGTCAAGAATGTGTAGTGAGAATGTTAACGGTCTCCCGCATGACATCAAAGCATGGCCAATTATACGCTGACGAAACGTTTTTGCTCGACATTTCTGTTTATCTCAGGATTGGGTACACGTTCAGCTCGCCCGGACTTGTGCCTTTTTGACTGCATAATGGGCCAAACTTGTAGCTGATGTTCCTTCGTTTATCCCAGAACATTATAGGCAGGACTGATTTAAATTTAATTCTAAAATGAAGATACATGAGTAAGAACACGCACAGTGCGGCTGACTAAAAGGGTGTTTTTAATTGCAATGCCTGGAAACGCTTGATGTTCGCGTAGCCTTCCACTAGGAATGAAGATATATATCTGGTAAGGTTTTTGTTAGGAACAAAAAGGAGGCCGTTACGCTGTCCTCCTTGTAAAGATCCCCCAAACCGTTCTCACTGTAGTCTACAGATTGGCGCAAAATGCCTCCTTCCAGAGAAATTCTTGCTGACGAACGCTGAGGATGTCGCAATTCAAGAAATGTTGCCAATTTGGCATGGATGCCTCCCAATTTCAGCCTTAAACCGCAGCCAACTACGACGTTAAAAGGATCGCCGCCATAGGCAAAAGGTGGGCTCGCAAGTGACAAAGACCTCGAATTCTCAAGGTCAGCAGTCAGCCAATTCCGACATGATCGTACTTCAAACGCGCATTTCGTACGCAAATCGGCCTAGTAGGACACTGTCGGACGCAGTGCGCCAACAACCCGACAACGTCGACCCCTCCCACTTACGCTCCTGCCGCAAAACCCGCGACGATGACCATCCCCGTCACCGCCGATCACATTGCAGCTGCCAGTCGCCATCCACCACCGAAATCATCCGCCCAGTTCCATCCCCCTGCGTCCACCACAACGACCAGCACCGCCAGCACCACACACTCTCCCCATCCGGTGGAACGACGCTCGACGTATTTATAGGATGAAGTTGCTAGGCCGCTACATGCCTATCACAATTGGCAGATCCCGAATGCATCACGGCGCGTCTGACCAGGTGTTAAAGTATGCAAATGTCATGCGATTGCTATGCGCCTGTGTGTCGGTCAAAATTATCGGCTTCCACGCTCAGCGCACGCAGTCGAGTTGCTGACTGCCGGATTTCGTCAACCGTATGGACTCTTGGGCGATTTGGCTGGCCGACATTGATACCAGGAACAGTGGTCATCCACAAGCTCTCCTCGTAGCTGACTTCTTTGCCTAGACAGTCTCAGCGCCGGATATGGAGCGGTGAGGTCGTTGCGTTTGTTGATTGATTGAGGACCGGAAAACCATGACTCGAGCAGTTTGTAACTCACGCGGTTGTCAACTCTAACAGGAATTTCTGCTTCGTCTAGCTTGACTGTGTGGTTTGGTCCCCTCGAATGAGCCGCGACCTGGGAGATGGCGTCGTTTCTCCTCATTGCTGCTGACGTGCTCGATCATCCGCATCCGGAGTGTTCTTCCGGTTTCTCCGACACAGTTGTTTTGCCCACAACTGCGCCAGACCCGGCAAACAACTTCAGATGTTTCTTGCCATGGCAGTGTGTCTTACAATCTCATGATCTGGCGTCTTATGGCTGCCTCCGGTCTGTGTGCAAGGGGTATAGGACTGTCGGCCCTCCAGTAAACCTTTGGCTTTCTTAATGTAGTCTATCCTGTCCAAAACAACCGCGGAACACCCCTTGTCAACAGGAACGATCACGAAGTTTTTATCGGCATTCAGTCCCTTAAGTGCAGCGGGTTCGACCTTGGACAGCACTTCGCTGAGAAGAAATTCCTGCTAGAGGAGACATCCGCAGAAGCCGCGAACTACTCGAGTCATGGTTTTCCGGTTCTCAGTCAATTAACGAGTGCAACGAAATCCTCGCTCCCTATTCGGTTCTGAGATTTAGCCTAGGCAAAGTGGTTAGCCGCGAGGAGAGCGTGCGAATAACCACTGTCCCCGGTATCAATGTCGGCCAGCCAAATTGCCCAAGAGTCCATACGGTTGACGAAATCCGACAGTCGGCAACTCGACCGCGTGCGATGAGCGTGGAAGCCGATAATTTTGACCGACACACAGGCGCATAGCAATCGCATGACAATTGCATACTTTAACACCTAGTCAGACGATTCGTGATGCACTCAGGATCTGCCAACTGTAATAAGCATGTAGCGGCCTAGCAATTACATCCTATAAATACTGCAGCACCTGGGCAATTTACCATCCCTATCTGTCTCTGATGATGGATTCGAGTGCGAATCCGAAACGCCAGATTAATGAAGCCCCTGGTCCAGTGATCCTGTCTCCTTCTTCGTATATAACCTTTATTCTCCTGGTTAGCATGATATAGTTGGCTAGTCGTGGGCGGGATGGGGTCAGTAAGTTGGCACAGTTTCTTCTGATATGCGAACGCTCCTGACCTTGCACACGCCACCAAAGTGATGCAGATCCGGCTACAAACTGTACACGCTATCCTCCTCGAGTGCAGCACGCTGGGCCGCTGCTCATGTTTTTGACGGACGCGGTTGAGAGTGTGATGTCAATTGTTAATTCGGATTTTCCATATTGACTCCCAAATGAAACCTACAACAGACACCAATTCGGCCCAGTTGTCTCCGAGTTAGATTATGTACTTCACTCCAATAAAGGATGTCTTCTGCATTCTACTTCTACTGAATTTGGATTTGACAACTTGCTTTATCGTTTAGCGTACGTGGAAAACTTATGATGGCTCTAAAACGCACTCTACTTCCAGGCGACAAAGTAATCAGATAATTTTTAACCTTTGTCTTTCCATCAGAGGGTTATCTCCTCTTAGCAGCAGCTGTTTGAACCTCTTAAGTATTCCCAAACCTACTGTACTATCGGAACTCTGATGTCAATGCGTTGCTTTAGTTTTTCTTCATTCACTCAGATTTCAACAACCTCTGTTTCTTCTGAATCCCTTCTCCAGTGCCTGAAGTGGATAAAATCAAAGTAATACAAGACGCAGCGTCTTCTCCACAACAGTCATCCCCTACGTTTCGCGGCTCAGCCCAGTGATCACCATGACGGAGCAAAACCAATCCCTCTATCTCATTCCAGCTTAGCCGCGTTTCTGAAAAGGACCACAATGGTGTTATATCCACAACAGTTATGAACAGATCGTTCCGTCTTACAGATAGACGTCGTGCGAAGAAACCAGGTCGAAGACTTAGATTGGACATTTTCACGTGCAGTCAAATTAAGTGTTATTGCGCCTCCACTTCCAAGCAGGACCAGTCAAAAGTGTGTCAAATCGAACGCAAACGAGACAACTCTTGCTGACAATCACACCACCGGTCGTATCCTACGCGGTTGTGCAAACAAGAGAGGCTTGCGTCCGCCTGTTGGCGTTGGCGTCCAACCCAGTATCGTAAATTCCATTATGGAGGATGGGAACAGAATCAGGCCATGACCTAAAGCAAATGGAAGAACCAACCATTCACAGCACAGAAGGCTAGTGCGGCTACGAGACGTACGCATGCCGTCAGTTAGCCAACCAACGTGTACTGCGTAATCGGGGAAGCGTAGTGATCTTTCTTATCCGTGCAGTCGTTATAATGGCTGGCAGAAAATTCGTCGTTTTCCACGAGGAGTTGTGGAGCTCGAAACAGTCAATTCGCGACAGCTTCTCCGAAACCCAGGATGCCTTCCAAACGTTATGAATTGAGTAAATAAACTGATTTCCAAAACGTCAAATACCCCCTTTCTCAGACTGAGGGAGCAAAGCGGGTGCTCGAGGAATCAGCCTTTATTTTCTCTCTTTCTCTCTCTCTCTCATTCAACAGCCGACACCTAACACCTCCTACACCAGCTGTCTTTACATAGTCCGTCCCAGGCATGTCCCTGTAGGCTCCCAACTCCTCCTCCATCGAGTCCTTCGTTTCTCGGTAACTCTTCCAGTGAGAGCATTTGTCAATTCCTAAGGATGGACCATGTGTGTGCATGTTCTCAGTGCACAAAGTACATTTTCTGACGGCATTCAGCACTAGTAGCTCCTCAACAATGGTGATCTATGACGACCTACCTACACCCACGTCAAACTGCACCTGTGGTATGTAGTGGGCTGTTTAAACATTCAGCGCAATACGGGAAGCGAAGAGCAATGAACCACCTGATGAAAATTGCCCTCCGGTAGTGTTTTTAAAAAAAAAACAATATCTACCGATTCATATTGACCCAACTGGGAAGAACTCGGCGCCTCGGTGGGATTCGAACCCACACAGTAAGGGGGAGGCTTTAGTACAGTCAACACTCTAACTACCTAACAACGTTTACCGCCTAATTGCGACAGTGTATCAGGGAGCTTGGCCGCACCAAAGACAGCACAGTGCTAGCGAATCCGTTCGAAGATATGCAGTTTCTCACCTCATACAGATGAGAGATCCAGACAAGCAGGTCCGAGAATAAAGTTCCCTGAGGCTAAGAGGAGAATCTCAGAATCTCCGCTAGAGAAACCGGCATTATAGAATTTTCGAGCCCCATGATGGCTTCCGTCACTTTGAATCAAACAGTCTGTGCAAGGGGGAAAGTACTACTACTACTACTGACAGTTCGACCATCGGTTTCGATGATGTCCACCGTGTGCCCCACAGTTGCAGCAGCAATGGGAGCAGGGACGGTGACTTACGCAGGGGTTTATAGTGCCGGTAGACTTGCGTAGCATCTACCTAC